>CANUEP010236662.1:0-67329 GCA_947857235.1 Jatropha podagrica
AAAAAAAAAAAAAAAAAAAAAAAAAAAAAAAAAAAAAAGCCTTTGTTGATACTGCGATCCCTACCAGTTATGCATGTGCTGCTTTCTTTTAACACATAAACCAGACTTTTTAACTTGTTACGCGCTTTCCATCAACGTACAAATCAAATTAACTACTCCTATCAATATTTTACAACTCCAAACTTGCAACGGCTCTTAGATTAATAATGGCCATTCGATCAAAGGTGTGTGATCAACAAACATCTAACTAGAGAATGGAACTGAGTTTGGTTTGTATGGTCCATACTACACGTACACCAGTCTCTTACAGCCTTTTTTCTTGATCCAAAAATATTTTAAAGTGGATGGAGATTTTAGGGTTTGTCTTTCTAGACGAAGGGAAATAGATACTCCTCCATCTTCCACTTGCTTTTCTTTTCTCTGATTTTTATCAATACAATACACGATCTTTGGAAGAAACAGAAATGGCAGGCGCAATAGGGAGAAATCTCCATCTCTGCTTTACCAAGATCAAACGGCCTTTAGACTCCCAATCTCCCTCTACTCTTTTATCTTCCGACGATCATAGCGATCCACTGATCATAAAAAGCTATAACTCTCTTTATGATGACACCTTAGACTCCTCCGCTTTCAAATCCCCGTCTTCCTCCTCCTTCTCCTCTGTTTCCGCTGCCGCCGTTTCCTCCTCTGAACCTGATTTCGCCACCGTATATGCCTCCCAACGGTTTTTCTTCTCTTCCCCAGGCAGCTCCAACTCCATAATCGAATCTACACCATCCATTGCTACTCCTACAGAATCATCTGACTCGCTGGTTAGTAATGCGGCGGATGCGCCGCTTTCAGACGGTAGTAGTACGATGAACCAATCGAACTGGTCCTCGTCTTTAGAGTCTTGGAACTCCCCTACAGTTAAAGATAGTGTAGCGGTCCCCACATACTCCCCGGACCCGTACTTGGACTTTAGGAGATCCATGCAGGAGATGGTGGAGGCGCGGCGATTGGAGGACGTGAAAGCCAATTGGGACTACTTGCACGAGCTTCTCTTGTGTTATCTTGCGCTAAATCCTAAGAATACACATAAATTTATTGTTCGCGCTTTTGCTGACCTTCTCGTTAGTCTGTTAGCCTCGCCGCCGCAGTTACCGGCAGAGGAGAATGATTCGGACACCGGTGGTTGCAAAATTTCGCGGCAATGCACGTAACATGTAGTGTGGGTGTGTCGGACAATGATTGGGTAATGTTTTGACATTTGATTTGGCAAAATATTTAAAAAAATGGCCCTTCTCTTTTTGTCTTTTAGGGTATTGCCTTATCTCTTGCATTATTTTGCTTTTCATCTTCTGGAATTATGTTAGTTTCTTTTTCTTTGAATTTTTCAGTTTCAATTTTTTATTGAATAAAAAATTTTATCCTTATGTAGATTAAGGGCAATGAATTTTTCGAAAAAACAAAAGACAATTTGTTAAAATTAGGAACTACATTCTCTACTCTGAAGACAAAATTTAGAAATAAATGAATTATAATTATTTATGTTTTTCTTTTTTTCTTCATTTTCTATAAATATAATTATAATTAATTCATATAATTATAACTTTCTATTTTCTAATTTCTTTTTTATAATTTATTTCACTAAGAGACACAGTGTGCTGGTTTATCGCCAATTTTTATCAAATGATTAAATCTTATATTGAATTAGAAAAATTTTCTTTAACTTATTAGAAGTCAAAATAATTCAATTGAAGTGGAGTAAAAAATTCATCTTCGCCCATTGTTTGTAAAAGAGAGAATTAAGGATGCTCAGTGATCAATTGTTAGCAGAATAAGACAATTAATTAGGAAGTAATGATAATGGTGAAGGCAAAGTCAGAGGAACAATAACCTGAGGAGGTCAAAGAAAGTCTGTATGTATAATAATAAAAACAAAACTTACTGTTTTATCATTTCTTTGATTGGGAAGAATCTGTGGATGAAGACAACTAAGAGATAAACAAGTGGCCAAATTTGAATCAATATAATAATAAGTACTGCTTAACACAGACAACACCAGAGGAATCTTGGATTTGTCTTTTGTTTTAAATACTTTTTTTGGAGGACAAAGAGGATAAGCCAGAAAAGATTCAATGGATGTGTAAAGATGCCAACAGACGATAAGCTTAAATTTGTTAGTTTCTGCACCGATCTTATTAATTTTATACTTACACAACTTGATGCCTTATATACGAGTGATTGGTATATATAATAATACTATTGTGGCAGTTGCTTAGAAGGAAAAAAAGAAAAGAAAAGAAAGAAAGAAAGAAATTTACATGTGAGTTTGTCTCTGAAGGCCTTGCTTAGCACCTGCTCATTGCAAGATGATTCAGTTCGTGGGGTATTACATTACAGTACAGCCAGATCTTAGAGTTGTTTCTTCCCACAACTTATATTTATGGAAGACTTATTTACATCTAATTGATCAGACATATCTTTCATCATCCTCCTGTTAAGGTTATGGACATCCTTGGATGGGATATCCATGTAGTAGTCTGGCCGCGTTAGCTGCGTTGGCTGTCTTAATTCCTCTTATAGTGTTTTTTCTTCTTTGTATCGGCAAAAAAAAAAAAAAAAGGGTAAGGAGTAACTGAAGGCGAAGGAAACACAAATAAAAAGAAAAAGAAAAAGAAAAGAAAGCATTTTGCCTGCAATCCAGCTGTAGACATGGGTGATTTTATGTGACTAGGCCCCAAGAATTAAAGTCCAGTACCAACACAACGGTGCCTGGTAACCATTTTTATATATATTAAAAAAAAAAAGGATTGGACAAATGGTTACTAAGTTGACGTTGATTTTGCAGCTTGGTCTGGGCCTCACCCAATCTACAAAGATTGGACAAATGGATTCCCAAGTCCAAAAACAGAAATGAATTTTGAGATAATCATAATTAACAAGTCCAACAAAACAAACACAGCAATATTAGTAGCTATAATTGAATTTAATTAAACACAAATCAGATCTACCAAAGTCAGATTGAAATTATTTAGACTAATGACAGTCATGAAACATACTACACCCACTCATTTATTTCAATTAAATTGTATTATAGTTTAATTTAATTTTTTTCCATAAAAAATAGTTTAATTTGATTCATCACTCAAAAGCTATGCCTTCGCCCCAGTGCAGACTGCATCAACATATGGAGAGCAGCTGGATTCAGGATCAAGGATACAAACCTGGTAAGTTGGGTGAGAATTCTTGATTTCAGGTATACCCGAAATAAACATAAAATTATACCACATTTCTAACATAAAAAAACACTGGAATTCATTGCCCATAAGCATTTCTTTTCATCAATTATCATTCTAGAGAGGCCACAATAATACTTTTCTAAGAAAATGTTGAATCCAAATGAGTAAACAAAACAAGTAAATCCGCATTACAAAAAGAAAATTCTAAAAAACATACTAAGTTCCTTTAAAGAAAAGAAAAGAAAAGACTGCAAACACTCAAAAGATCCAGAATATGAGAACACACAAAAAAGTAGAACCAGATCATCGCTTCTTGGAGACACCAACAGTCTTCCCCCTGCGTCCAGTGGTCTTGGTATGCTGTCCACGTACTCGAAGACCCCAGTAGTGACGAAGACCACGATGGTTTCTGCAAAAAAGATAAACCACAGTTAAAAATGCTGATCAAGCATACAGGAACAATAATATTTATTACAATAGGAAATGAAGCAACGAAGCAACGAAGCAAACCTGATCTTCTTCAACCGCTCAAGATCATCTCTGAGTTTCATGTCCAATGCATTGGATACAACCTGAGAGTACTTTCCATCCTTATAATCCTTCTGCCTGTTAAGGAACCAGTCTGGAATCTTGAATTGGCGAGGATTAGCAACAATCACCATAAGTTTGTCTAGCTCCTCAGCTGATAGTTCACCAGCTCTACAATCAAATCAAATATCAAAACATAACAGATTAGAGAAAGCAAAACTCAAGTACTAAATCTAATTTAAATATGTGAAAATTTAATCCACTTGCTAGCAAAACAAAAGCAAAGAAAGCTTATTTAACAAATAAAATCTCCTCTTCAATTCATGTAGGCACATATATAAGAAAAAAAAATCAGAGCAAAGACGCAGATCACCAAAAACACAACTTGTTACGATGATAAAGATTTATAAAGCAGGTGATTCCAAGCAGCCCATTTACCCAAATATTAAAGGCTGTGTAATGTTCAAAGAACAAATAAAATCTAGATCATTGAATAGTTGATCCCTAAATCATAGTACCTCGACTACATTAATTATACTGTAATTGCAAATAGTCTTAATTCTCAACCAGTTTCTTCTATTGTTAGATTATGCTCAGCAGATTAACAAATATATATCCTAAAAAATAAATCAAAACAGACCGAAATCGAATTAATTTTTCTACAACTAAATTTTCTTGCTATTTAGCATTAAAAATAGAAGAACGGATATAGAACACTACAGTATATTTGACAATAATTTATGGACGAGAGAAAATGCCAACGATTAAAAAAGATATAGAAAGACCTCTTGTTCATGTCGACGTCAGCTTTCTTGCAGACAATGTTGGCAAAACGGCGACCGATACCTTTGATGGAGGTCAGTGCAAACATAATCTTCTGTTTCCCATCGACGTTCGTGTTCAAGACACGAAGAATATGTTGAAACTCTTCATTGGCAACCAGCGACTGTAAAAATTTCACAATCGTTAAAATGAAATGTAAAATCTACAGAGAGAGAGAGAGAGAGAGAGAGGTTTAGTAACTCACCATGGCTAGGGTTTCAGATGCGGAGAGAAGCTGTCTTCTCTATGCGGCGGCAAAGTTCGGAGCAAGTGAAAGGAAGTGCTAAAACCCTAGATGCGGAGCGCACAAGTGTATGAGCTCTTTATATAGCTTGTCACAAAATGATATTGCCACGACCAATTTTCTTTTTTTTTTTTTTTTCCGCTACCATTAGAAACTATTATTTTTATTCTTTTAGATATTTTCCTTGGGGTAAAAATTTATTTATGTCCAAATTTGTTTAGGGCACGTTCTCAAAAAAATTACTCAATTTATTACGTAGTATAAAGCAAAATTTTTGCATTTTAAAAATAATTTTTTATCAAATCAAAATTCATCTATATGTTTTAAAACATATGTAATTAAGTTTTGAAACTCAATTAATTAAGTTTAAAACATATGATTTAATAAAAGCAAAAGCCTTCCATTCACAGAGGAGCTGACATGACAATTTCATTTTTCACCAAGTTACTGTTACCGGGGCCGTGAATTCTGAAATTATTACAGAGAGTGAAACTCAAGTGTCATAAGTCATAAGAACGTCAATTTTGAAATTTAAAGTGGCATAACAAAAATATTGTATAAGTTTAGAGATTACTTTAGTATTCAGCCTTTTGACTATTACAAGAAACGTGTGAGCCTAAGAACATAACTTACCATACAGAACTTGGAGCAATGGCTATTTTCATAATTCAGCAATGAATTGTTTGTTTCATTTACAATAAGCGTCATGTCATTAGTGAAGTCCAAAATTCAGATCTCTTGATTGCCTGAGGATCTGATATCATGCTAAACTAGACAACTACTACCTAAAGCTGATCTCTAAAAACTATACATGCAAAAGAGATACTAAAAAAAGAAGTAAAATCCCCTAAACCCCAACCAAGCAATTACCAAAATGACAACTTTGTCAGTGAACGCCTGCAGACGTAGTGATCACCATCGTCAACCTGCATCCTAACCCATGACAAAACAGTCAACCTATGCTTTATGCAATCCACATAATCTATTGAAAGCTGCTATCAAAACACCCGATATCTACAGCAAAAAACATTTCAATGGAAATCAATTAGCCTGGTTTGATAAAATCATCACCTCAGGGGCACTACTCGAGTTACCAGCACCAGAGGCACAGTAAAGGGCAACAGCAGGAGTAGAGCTTGAACTACACAAGGATTCAGAATTGTTTTGCATCACTCTAGCATGATCAACATCGGAATGAGGAAGTGGTAGCTTTGATAATTCAGCATTTTGATGAGCCCCATCAGAAATTAAACCTTCATCGAGAGAAACGCCATTACTTCGAGCCGCAGCAGACACTTCTTTGGGGTCACAGACACCACCTACACAAGAGCCTGATGCAACATTTATGGTCATGCAAGGAGCATTACTCATACTCGCTTGCAAATTAGATCCCGCAGTGATATCACAGGCCATAGCATGACAAAGATTATCACAAGTAGGCCCATTACTTTTACAAGAAGGCTGGAACTTTTGTTCAGAAGGCAATGCAGCAAAATCACCTTCTCTTTGGCAAGCTGCAGGAGATGTTGACTGAACTACATCACTATTATTAGACTTGTTAGACTTAAGGAAAACAGCATCCTCATCTGAACCTTTGACTATCTCAAAACTCAAGTCCTGGGATTGGGTACCAGTCATTTCAGCAGTGATATGCATATGATCCTTCCCAGGAGTATTGGGATTGTGTTTAACATTGTTATCTTCTGTTTTCACTTCAAAAGAAATTGCTTCAGTACTGTCACTTGAACCACATGGCAATTCTCCGCTGCAAATAGCAGCTACAGAAACAGTGTGAGATATAGCACACAACTTAATATCCACCGCTGATAAATTATGCTGGTTCAACTGCACATGCAATTGTGGCACTGCATTATCAGTGGGTAAGCCAGTGGCAGCAGAAAGAGCTTTCTGCTGGCCATTCCTCTCAGCTTGTCCAAAAGCACCACATGAAGAATCAAGAGGATTCACAATATTTTCAGTTTTCCCATCCAGACCATTAGAAATTCCACCACACTGATAATGATATTTTGAATCATTAGCATCATGAGTTGTTTCAGATACGTCATTCAAGCACCCATCAGAGTTTGAACCTAATTCAGCTGCAGAGGGTTCTTGACATATCTTACCAGTATTGGATACTTTAGTTGTAAAGTAATCTTTACAATCAATTCCAGCTGAATCTCCCTCTTCAGAATTTTTTATCATATCATTTCCTTTTTGTTCATGAGAATCACATAGAGAATCAAGAGTATTCACTGTATTTTCATTTCTCCCATCCATACTATCAAAAGTCCCACCAGAATGGACATGGCATCTTGTACTATCCATATCCTGAATTGCAATGTCAGATCTATCATTCAAGCAGCCATCAGGAGGCAATGAACCAGATTTAACTTCAGCAGGTTCACAAATTTTGGTACTGGCATGAGCTACACCAGTATCACTAGAAGCTTTGAATTCAAATCCAGCAGGACATTTCTCATCAATATTCTTCATCAACTCATCTCCAGTTTTTTCACAAGCATTGCACGACAACTCGAGGGGGCTTGCAATACTTCCATTTCTCTCACCAGGAACAAGTGAACCAGCTTCAACTGCAGCAAGTTCCTTACTTATGTTGCCCGAAGGAGGTAAACCAGCTCCGAGAGAATCATTTAAGTCAGATCCCAGTGAACATCTTTCATCAATCTTATTTTCCAACTCTTCCTTGCTATGAAGTTCTCCAAGTTCAGTGGACTCTGATCCTACAGAAAATACATGGTGTAAAACAGTTGACATTAAGATAAAGTTGCAATCAAGTGAGTGCTCAGTATCAAATACCTTCTGTAAGATTCATTTCTTTTCCAGCAAACTGATGCTTCAATAATGGTTTCTCTAACATATCAACACCAGGGAACACCATCATATTCATGTTACTCAGCTTCTGCTTGCTTGATCCTTCAAGAGGCTTGAAACCAAATACAGAAGTCCATGTTTTCCTCAGCTCAGAGATAGCAGGTATCACCAATTTCTCAACATTCAAAGAGCACAAAGCCTGATAACAGATTCAGAAACAAAAAAAAAAAAAAAATAAAGAGGGAGAAACTTCAGTTGCAATGAATAATGTATAACTCAGTGCAACTCTAGTCATTTTTCTTTTTAAATCTTAACGATGCCCTATGTCCTTCCATTCAACGCGCTTCACCATGTTCTTGCTTCACCAAAGCATTATAAAAGGTCTCTCCAATGGACAAAGGGTTCAGAATTCACGGTCTAATTATATACAGTAAAATCAAATCCACTGTGGAGAAATTTGTAAACTGCTCAGGTGTTCAAACAAATGACACCATGCCCCTTTGTTTAGCAAGTAAGCTAGTTTTCTTGTGCCATAAATGAGAGACAGAGATCAAAATTCCATCATTCCCTAGTATGATCTCAACAAATTGGAAAGGAGAAAACAGTTCTGAGAAGAATTGAAAAGATAAATCCCAGAGAACCAACATTATAGTTCAATATCTACATCTGAATTTCAGACATATGCAAATGCAGATAGGGAAAAACGAGGTGGGGAAGGAGGGGGGAAGGGAGGGGGGGAGAGAGGCATTTAGTATCATACTTACTGTTTCAATTGCAGATAGAAGCCGGCGACACATTCCTTGACGCCTATACGCATATCGGGTCCCAATGAATGGCATCTCTGCTAAATGATTCCCATGAATCCTATTTGACCAGGTATTAATTACCGTATAGTGTTAGTATTTTTATTTTCATAACATGCTAGATACAAAATCAATATATTCTAACTCAAGATAGAAAACAAGAATAGAAAAAGGAAAACAGCTTTGACGCACACAAACACACAGCCACAAAATTAATCAAGAACTGCAATGAAATACTACAAGATGCAAGTAGGATCAAATTTGTCATAAAGATGGAAGATTGCCACACCACACTACACTACAAAGGAACCGTAGAGCAGTATGATTAGATACATGTGGACCATACCCACCCACTGAATACATACCAAGCAATGACCTAAAGAGAAGAGCAAGGAGAGGAAGGAGTAGTCGGGGGTTGATAACAATGCGAGGTACAGTAGAAGTAGAAATAGCAGTGGAAAGTGCAATCACGAATTCCTATACACTTAATTTCAAGAAAGTCATCAAACATTTTGTTATGTCATGTATTTCTATTATTCAGGAACTAAATTGAATGGTCCTGTCTTAAAGAACTGACTTTCATAGAGATCAGAAATATCACTTGTTAAACCAATTCAAACAAATCATTTATGTACATTATAAAAAAACCACTGTAGCACAAATGGCATCTCCTCATGTGGGTCATTTGGACTCTTTGATACCTCATATTACAACACATCTAAGCATTAAGTTTTCAGACAATAAAGAGAAGTATAATACTTTCAACTGTTAAGATCCATAAGATCATTCTCCCTAGGAATACTTCTATGACCACAATCATGCTTTCCAAATGTGATCTCTTACAACGTTTCCATCCAAGCAAACAGGAATTAGCATCAATAAACTGCCATAAAATGGCACAGGCATCAAGCAAATAATACCTAATTGATGCAGCAGCAATCATTTCATCCCCCCTCTCCAGAGTGGCAGTGAAGAAACCACTATAGTTCAATCGGTTAAAGTTGGACCTAAACAAAATTAAAACTTTATTGATAAATAAAATGGTCGCACAAAAATTCAAGCACCACTCACAATAGTAAAAACCAAGATAAATGATATATTACCATACACCTGGAAAGATGAGAACATAATCATATTTTAAACACAATGATCCAGTAACTTACAGTTAGACTTGTTGTAAATTAATTATTACCACGAATCGAAAATTAGAAAATCCAGAACTTCTTACACAGAAGAATACAGCAGAATAAGATGCTATTGTGGTCAGGTACAACAAGTAGATGAAGGTCCTTTTCCAGTAGATTAACTGCAAATAGCATGTAGCGATATTTTAACAGCCAAAAAACCCTAGTTTATAGAAAGATTGCATGCAATGGCAATTCTTTCTTCTCTATTTTACTGGATAACATCTGAACCAAATTCATGATAAAATGTATACATCATTCTTCCCCAATTTGTTCTTAAATATACTTTCAAGATGACAATTAGTTATTCTTCATTGCTTAACTCTATCTACTTGTACTAAACTGCCATTCATTGTAATGAAAGTGAAAATGGAACTGTCCAAAAGGTTAAAAACTGACTGACAAAAAACTCTATTATCCCATACAGATCCATATCACACCCCAACAAAAATAAAATAAGTACATACAAACATATACACAACAAAATTAAAGACATTTACAATGTGCAGCTTAATATGTTAACTATTATAAAGTGGTTGTGAATTCCCAAACAGGCACAGTTCAAGCATATGCTTACCCAAAATTATAGACAATATTACGTATTAGATTGACCCCACTTCTATGGTCAACCATGGGCAAAAAGCACTCATCCATTATATGCAATGCGACAGCCACCTTTGAATTGCATTCCACTTTCCGAGGCATTCCACTGAGAGAAATATCTGAGCCAACATCAAATCGGCGAACAAAAGTACATGAAAAACCTTCTTCTAGTTCATGTTTAACACCAAAAAGCGTCTCCAGCCTCTCATATAACTGACAAAAAAAATATCTTGATAAATACCCTTGCATATAAGACACGAGCAGAGTTCAAAACTTTCTTATAAAGAATATTCACATTTTTTTATAAAAATAATTACCAAATAACACTCTGAATATCAGCGAGGACTTGAGGGACAATATCCAGATATGCATGACCATACTGAATTTTGTCAACTATGAAAATTAGATAGAGCACAAAAAATTAATGTATATAGAAGCTCAAGCATACCCTTATAAATGCTTCAGGTAATACAAGTTTAAAACTGTGCCACTGAGCACATTCGGAATACAATCTATTAATATACTTAACAGTTAATACTTGACTCCCTAACAAATTAATCATATAAAATAACAGAACGTTAATTACTTTTAAAGAATTATGAACAATATTAGATAATTAATTTAATCATTTCTAATAACAAAAACTAGAAAAACTTGTGTCCATATTAATGTTTTTTATAAGAATGCCCGCAAATAACATGTTTTCACAACTGGTAATAATTAAACTATCATTCCAGATACCAAGCCCACGTCCTTAGTTCCAGGCTGCAATATGTCAATAATAGGTGACAATACCTCTTGGCACTTCTTTCCACAGAACGATAAACTAACAGGATCATCACTCATGACTTCCTTCTCCCGCACACAAGATTGGTGATCTACAGAAAAAGAAATCCATTAATACAGATCAGTTAACATTTTTCATAACAAATTCTGGAGTAGTAAAAAAAGAAACAAACATAAAAGACAAACTCTAAGAAGAAAGAGTAAGTACATTTTTCCTCGCACAAATGGCACGTAAGTAATGCACATAAGAGGGTAGCATTATTATCATCCATCTGACAAGTATTCCCACTAGTCTCCCCACAAAATTTACACAAACAAAATACACAGTGCCAGCGCCCTGAAGGAAACATCTGCCACGAAAAGAAAAATAAAAGATTAATGATGTTCTAAGGATATAAATGTCCAAACCTATTTCTGCAAGTACCAACAGTTAGCAGGTAAGGTAATCTCAAACTTAAGCAAATCATTTAAAGCTCCTGGTAAGGAAACTTTACTGCAGCAAATGTAGCATGTGGAAGACAAGAGGACCCAAGCAAATCTTACCCCATGTGGGTTGCCTAATCAGCCTGGCCTGGCCTGATCATATAGAGACATTGAGATTTCTGTTATTGGGAGATTACTAGGAAAGAAGCCACTCTTTTTGCTGTTACTAAGTGGCAGTCAATTTTTAGTTTCTAAAGCTCTTAATGTTTAGTACAAAGCAAAGAACAGAAAAGACAACGAAATAGGGAATGCAATGTAATAGAATTTTTATTCATGCGTTTAGTATATAATAAGGAATAGAAAGGGATGGAATGAAAAATTAGTAAAAGACTAACACATATTAAATAAAGAGAAAAATGGAATACTCAAATGATAATAGATAAATGGCATATATAGTATTCAAAATATATTCATATGGCATTCGGATTCTGAGGGGTGACTAAGAGTCTGAATTCCTTAACTTATTCTGTAATTCATTAAGCCTTAAATGCTGCTGAACAAGGCAATTGGGAATAGAAATTCCATTTCCATTCTTACTCCATGTAAACATGGCCCCGAGTTGTGAAGACCCTTGTTGGGTAACTACAATCCATCATCAAACTCCAACACTGGCCAGGCTGGAATGTGCTCAGTGACCTACAGAAAACCCACCTAAACACTGGCCAGAAGTAGTAATACCACCCTACCCTCACCCTCTGCCACTGAACTGCAAAGGTCAGTTTTCAAATCAAGACCATTGAACACATCAAGAGCTCAAGACATGATAAAAAACCCTTAGAGGCTTAGACTTAGAGCGCCCACATAAAATGGTCAATAAAACTTCTCTCTAACTCCCTTTCTCTCTCATACTTTCTATGAGAAAAAGAACAAAATAATAGAAAGACAGTGAAATTGCATACCTTTATCTCTAGGCAGCTTTGGTGGAACGTTGATGGGCAACTGTCACAACAAATCAGGTCCCCTCCATCTCCACAAATCCCACATGTATCATCATTAGGATCTTCACCAGCAATATCGATGAAATGGAACCCTTTAAGAGCAGATTCATCTTGTTTATGCCACGAATCTAGCTGGCACTGCAAGAGCGAAGATCCAGTGTCTAAAAATATATTTTTAAATGGCTGACTGGATTTTCCACCTGCATGAATCTCAAATTCTGCAATTGTAAAAGTTTTATTGCAGCAGTCACACTGAATGCCATCTGTTGTTATCCTACCCTTCAGTGCACCTCGTGTTTTCCTGCGTTTCAAGTACTGCACTTTCTCATCTACTGGCACAGTGCCCAGACCAAGCATCCAACCAAGCACAGTTCGCTTTCCACTATACAGCACATAGCCATCACTGTCAGACTCTGTGCCCTCCTGAGAGTTGCGAACCATCAAAGCACATCGTGTTCTGCCATACATTTCAAGTCCTTTACGACTCCTGACCGACACTGCATTTCCCTGGCCTGATATAACTGCTGACTCATCCTGTTTGCGATGCAAAGGTTTAGGTTTTCTCACCTTCATCATCTTATAGCCAACACCAGCTGCAATGCCCAGTTTTCTTTTGTGCAGTTTTTTCCACTTTTTCTTTTTAGTAACTTCAATCATTTTTTCGTCCTTCTCCTCTTGGTTCCATTTCTTTTTCTTTTTATTTTTATCCGACCGTACTTTATGCATTACTTTGGTTAGCACTCTAAGTTCCTCATCCGGAATTGGGGTAAATTTGAAGCCAGGTTTTAAATTGTCACTACTGTCTTCATAATGCTTCTTAAGCACCCGATAGGCCAAGGTGACTGACCAGTGAGTTCTTCCTTCAGGATTAACATACACTGCATCCATGTATTCTCTACCATGCCTAGGCCTATGTTGAATTTCCCAGCCAGCATCCAAAAGCAATTCCACAATTTTATCCCTCACTACCTGCCTTGCTGATCTACCATGTCCCATTTCCCCTGCATTCTTTTTTGTTCCATCCTCATAATTGTTGCATTTCATCTTCTTAGCAGGCAGTACCTTCACATTACATTCTTTTCCAAGAAATCTCTTTCCTGATAATGAACTTCTATTTCCTGTACTTTGATTCATAACCTGGACTTCATGTTTTGAAGTTGCTCCCTTTCTGTATTTCCTTAACAAGGCCACCTTTCTACTGTTTTTCAACTTGTTCCCATGATTAGGCTCCTGTTTCTTCCTCACTTTTCCATAAGATTCCTCAGAGTCATTATCAGCAGATTGATCAATCACTTCATTTGCCACTTGAACCATTTTCTTCAAAGATTCATCACTTTTCTGAGCCTTTGGGGGTCGCCCAAGCTTATGCCTTAATGTTTCCTTAGCTTGAGCATCTGGCTGATCACTATCTTCAACAGCACATTCATCACCCTCTTCTTCTTCCCTTTTAGCCTTTTTCTTCTCGAACAGACTACTCTTCTGAGCCTTTGGGGGCCTCCCACGCCTAGGCTTCAATTTTTTAATCTCTTCATCATTTGGCTGATGGTTCTCTTGACAAACAGACAATCCAATCTCTTCTTTTACCATTTCACCCAATTTTTTCTGAGGCTCATCATTCTTCCGAAACTTAGGAGGCCTCCCACGCTTACGATTTAATTTTTTAAACTCTTCATTTTGTTTATTATGTCTGTTATCGCCCTGTTTATCCTTTGACTCCTCAATGTCATCACCCTGTTTTTTCCATGACTCGTCATTTTCCCGAGCCTTAGGAGGTCTCCCGCGCTTTCGTTTTGTTTTTCTGCAGTTCTTTTGAACTGCAGACTGATCAATATCTCCCTTCTCCACATCATCACACTTTTTCTGAAATTCACTCTGCAGAGTCTTAGGAGGCCTCCCACGCTTGCGCACTAGCTTTCCACTAACAATATTTCCAGATTGAAAAGTGTCTTCACCATTTAAATGATCACCCTCTTCCTCTTTCATCGTAACTCTCTTCTCCTCAGACCCATCTTTGCCACTAGTCTTTTCCCCAATAAAGCCACCATTACTCTGTCCCATCTCAACTCTGTCCTCACCCTCAGGATTCACAATAGACCCTGACCGCAGAACCCTACCAACAATCTGCAGCTTACCACCAGCAACCTCACCCTTCACCTTCTGTTTTTTGACACTAACACTACCAACTCCATTTTCTACCAACCCATCTGATCCGCTGCTTTCCTTCTTATTATGAGTAAACTCCATAGCCTCATCCTCACCAATATCATCACCCTCACCAAAGTCCTCATATCTTAACCCATCTACCTCAACTGTCTCTGTTCCTTCATTTGGTGCAGAAACTAATTTCTCTTCTTCAGTCCTAGAAGCAACCAATTCTGGGACGTTCTCATCAGTCAAACCGCAGACCTCTTCTTCATTGCTGCCTAATTCTATTTTAACTGTTTCTTGGCTAGGCGAAACCTCCGCTTTCTCAGTTTTCGCCAACAATTTGAACCCAGATCGCAAGCCCTCTCTCATCTCTAAGAAAATCCCTAATTTCAAAAGTGTAGCATTTTGATTTCAATGCAACTTCACTACAAATTAAAGCAAAAAAAAAAATTAAATAACCTCCGTTGATCTTACTTAATGATTACAGTGATACAAGTATTCGAGCTGGATCTGGATAGGCGTTTTGAATGAAAACCTTGCAACAAAAAACAACCGAAAATTTTAGAAGTAAGAAACAAAACCGGGAGCCAAGAAAAAGGGAAAAATAGAGAACTTTACCAATGCAGCAGAGAGAAGAAAATATTCTATGATCCTACGACGTCGTACATGTACATCCAAGGCTTCGCCGGTACGATCATTGCGACTCGGAGGCTGAACCAGAGTTAGGCTCGTATAAAGAAAAGGAGAAATGGAAGGGTTTACAGGGAGAAGAAGCGAGAGCGAAAGAAGACAGAGAGTTATTGGGGGATTTTTGGGGGGCTTTACAATATTATTACGTTTTTATCGGAAGCTTGTTTGTGTTGGTGTTAGTAGAAGGGGCAGTGGCAGGGGCACTGCCATGGGCGGGATTGTCATTTTCTTTTGACTATGATTTTCAATTTCCCTCCAGAATTAATCAACAAAACTTTTATGCCTATCCATTTTAAAAATAATAAAACAATATAATAATTTTAAATAACCAATCATCAAATTGTGCTCATAACCCATTGTGTAGTTAGGTTCTCAGGTGATGGAAACTGAGGATCAAACTTTTGGGCTACCATACAATTACTCTTTTATTTTTAAACATTTTAGGAAATAATACAAATTTTTAGAAAATATAAATAACCTTCTAATAATATACTCATCTAAAAGTAAGTCAAGATTAAATTCGAATATCGTCTAAGAGGTTCTGATCGAGACTTCTTTACTATAAAAATTATCACTAATTTCATAAAATATCATTCAAAAAGAAGGGTTGATCACAGTGTCATTTCAATGCATAAAACATTCTATGTATAAAAAAAATATTATGCATATATATATACTCATCTGAAAATTAATATTTCTTTCTTTTCGTAAAAATATATTTACTTCTATTTTTTTATATATATCAAGAAAATATTGTTAATTTGGTCAAATCATAATAATAGTTTAGTTTTTATAGCGAGTATACAGTTTAAATGAACCAAACTAATTAGATTTGATTTAACTAAATACTTCAAAGATGAAAAAAAAAAAAGAAGTTATAATCAAACCAATTTAATTTTAATTTGTTTATTTCAATTTTTCTTAACTACCTTGGGAATAAAATAAATTTGGCTTTAGGCAATATGCCAAGCAAAACATCCAACTAAATTTTATTTTATTTTTTTTATCAAAACCTAATCATAATTAATTTTTAAAATATCAAATGGAACCAATTTAAAATGAAAATAAAGCCATAATTTGGATATTAAACAAAGAAAAATGTAAATATATTTTTACGAGAGTATACAATTATTTTTCGTTCATTAATATATTCATAAAGAAAAAAATGAATTTTATAGAAAAAGTAATAACCGACACGTGTCTTTCAAATAATTAGAGGCTTTATAAGAAAATGCTTTGGCTTTTCGGTTCGTTTATAAAATAAAAAAATAAAAAAAAGAAAAGAAAAGAAAAAAGAATGATAAAATATTCAATGCTAATTGAAAAAACCGTAATCTGTTTTGGCTGATAGTCAAATAGGCATAATTACCCATCTATCCTGTGCGCCTCCTTCCTTGAGCTGCCTCCTCTCGGTTGTATGGGCTTGTTGATGCATGACGGAAGCGAGAGGCGTTCGTCGGTTTATTTCATATTTGAGCTGAATTAGCTTTTTGCTTCGCCCACAAACCAATCCACATGTAACGTGTTCAGGTGAATGCCGTTTTAATTTATGTTTCTTCTGATAATTTAATTACTATATTGTCCCTGCCTCCTTGGTTTTAGTCAACTACGCATACAAGGTCTTTTATTTTCAAAACAGTTAATTATAAATTTAATATCTAAACTTTTTAAGTTTTCTATTTTATTGCGTTTTAATAAAAAGTATTTTATAATTAAGTGTCTAAATTTATTAAAAAATTTTAATCAAATATTATCTATTTACGTAACATGCCGAAATTAAAAATAATTTCCACATATCATTATGCAAATTCATATAATTAATATAATAATTAATTATTTTAAAAAATATACAATTAATCTGCACACAAATATAACAGATTCACCAACTCAACAAAATCATGGATGAATAAAATTACGGGTGAATACATAAATTAATTTCTATATTTACGCAAAAAAAATTTTTAATCACTTCAATTTTCAAAATGATTTTTTGGTTTCTTAAATTAATTTTTTTTGTAATTTATACACGTCTGGCTAGATAAAAAATTGGGGTGTGTATACACTCATTAAATTAGTGAGTTAAGACTGCTAAGATTGCATGATGTGGTAGCTATATCATCGATCAAATGCATAAATTGTTTTAGTACTTACACAAAAAGACTTTTTAATGACTTTAACTTTTAAAATGACCTATTGACCTTTTAAAATTTTTTTTAGTTACGTGCTGGTAAAAAAAATGATGTTTTTTTATGTCAACGTGTGTATTCTGTTTCTAGCCACGCATGCATAAATTAAAAAAAATAATAAATAAAAAGATCATTTTAAAAAATTGATTGATGTGTTCCCCATGATATTACTGTGGGCCCATATTCTAGATTCTAGAATCTTGGTTGTTTCAATTACAGTTGACTGGCTGACCAGTGATGCAAAGTTTGATCTTGAAAGATAGAGAGAGAGAAAAAAAAAAAAAAAAACACAGGTGGTTCTTGTCGTTTTTTCAAGAACAAGCAAAAACAAGCTTGTTCTTGCCGTTCTTTCAAGAACAATACAAATAAGCAACTTCTGAATATAGATGGTTAAGAAGTTAGAACAGAATATATATCCCGTCTGGGAAAAAAGAAATTGTAATCATATATTAGTTTTAGAAAAGTAATACTGTAAAATGATATACACTCACATTATTCAATTTATACAAAAAAGGGAAAAGTTGATTTGTTTTTCTACATATCAGTATATATAAACAAGGCAGCCATTACCTGCTTCATATAGCATGAAATATATATAACAGAAAAAACTTCCGCACCCACGCAAATCTATATATGATCATTTGGCTGGTAAAGAAGCAGCTGGGTTAATGGTTATGAGACTCAACCACCATTGACCAAAGAATTTGCACATCTTCACACGAACAAGTTTGGACGTCCTTGTACAAAATGTATATCCCTTTCCCTGTAAAAATAACTTCAATAACATAATACACAGCAAAGAAGATACTTAAGAAGAAATGAAATAATTAATTAAGCAAAACAATTACGCTTTCTATGGCCAGCATGTAGACGATCCCAGAACTTCTTCAAGGGAGAGATGAGGAAGGAGTGAAGCCACCCCATTTTGAAGACGTGGGTGTTCTTCAGTTCTTATGGTAGGTGAAAGTTTGGAAGGAATTATAGAGAGTAAAACTCATTGTGGTTTGATACTCTTTCTTTTTTTGTTCCCTTCCATGTCTATATGATTCTATATATTTGAGATTGTGTTCACTTGTTGCTATGTCTTTGTCACTCATTTTATCCCTTGTGGAAGGAGCTTAACCCAAATTAAGGCCAAGTAATTAAAAGTTCTATCTTTTTTTTAATAAATAGTCCTATTTTCACACTTTGATCTTTCCGTACCTCATCTCAATTAGTCATTTTGTATGTATTTTGTTATTGCACCACTCATTAGGACAAAGCTTCTTTGGAAATTTCAATAATTACATCATATTTTATCTTTACTTATTTCAAGTCCTACGAGAAAAATGAAGCACTTAATAGCTTCAGGTTGAAGGGTTTCGAGGAAAAAGCAAGTTTAACAAATTGATGAAGTGATTTATTAGCAAATCAATCGCAATCACTCACTGGCTTATAGTATACAGTTGTTCAAAATCCTTAGTAACAAGGAAATCTACGTGGGTATTGCAAACTCAATCTGACCCATTTAGAGGTACTGCTAATCTGGATATATACCATCTCCAAAATCAATTTGGTTTTTTTTTTTGTTTTTATTTTTCAATTTTTAGGCAAATTATGCTTACTCTCTACACAAATCAAAAAATTGAAATCCAAAATTACCTAAAGTAATGAACTAAATTAAAATCATTCACCCTAATGACCGAATTGAAAATTTTTGGTTTAAATCAGTTGAATGGTCACCCTAATCCACATGATTCCTTATAAAATGTTGAGAGTGGGCCGAATGAAATTTTAAAAAGCAGGTGAAAAAATTGGGAACCCAGTTCTTAATGGGCCTTGATCGAAAATTGTTGCTAAGTTGGACTATTTCAAACAACCGTCTTACAATGGTAAAAACCTCATTCAAGCCCATCTATATTTTGGGTCCATTTAGGGCCTTAGACATGGTTTTATTTTAACACTATTTTCAATTTTGGTTGATTTCTATTTCCTCTCTCCTTACGGAAAAAATCAACCAAATCCAAGTCCTCCCTCTATTTTTCGCTTCCACCTTCTTTCTCACGTAATAAGTTCTGGGAAGCAAAATTCGTAAATACCCTGATCAAATTAAAGCATCAAGAAGCTGATTTTGAAGTTTCTGGATTATGGGTTTTTCTGTTCATGTTTTTTTGACAAGCGAGGTACTGTAAATTTATATGCTTTATTAGATTCTTTTGTTTTTTCTTGGCAAGGAGCGCTAAGGGTTTATAGAGAAAGACGTTGAGTTTTCTTGTTTTGGTAAAAGCGACGGGAAGGATATTCGAGGATACCTTCTGTATAATCACCCAATTATGGGCAGGCCAGTATCGCCGAGAAATCGATCGCGGACCGAACACAACCGCCATAGGGACCGCCGCAGTCCCTCCTACCATAGTTACGACGAACGTCACCGAGAAATCAATCGTGGACGCTACCGCTCAAGCTCACCTGATTATCCAAGCCCTAGAAGAAGAAGTCCGAGCCCTAGGCCTAGAAAATCGCTAGACTCTCTGCCAATGAATTTCGGCAGGAGGCGCGCTTACCTTGACCGTGGCGGCTATCGCGACGGAAGGAACTCGGAATCGGAATCTGATGAGGAATTGAGGGGATTGAGCTTTGAAGAGCGGAGGAGACTGAAGAGGCAGAAGATGAGAAAGAACATTCTGAAGTATTGTATTTGGACTCTTACCCCTAGTCCGCCAAGGGTTGACAACGAAGAAGATGATTGGGAAGACAAAGCTGATGAGATTTCGGAGAAGTACGGGGGTGATGAAGAGAAAAGCGAATGCAGCGAGAAAGTGGAAGAGGAAGGAAAGTTGCGTGGTGGAAAGGTTAGATCAGACTCTGAGTCTGGGAGTTCTGGGCGTAGTGATTCAAAGAACCAGTCCAAGGCGGAATCTGACCGGGAGTCAGACGACTCTTATTCTCGGTCAAAGAAGAAGATTTCGAGTTCTAAGCGCAGCCGTAGGAGGAGATCATCAATGGACGAGTACAGTGAATCAGATGACGATGAAGACAGTGATGAGAGTACTTCAGATTCTGAAGGGTATCGAAAACGCAGAAAGAATTTACATAAAAAGAGTAGGAAGAGCGGGAGTAAAAAGCGAAAGAAGAATAGCAGAAAAGGAAGTAGCAGAAAAGGAAAAATAATTAGGAGGAAGAAAAATAGGTCTATTGATTCAGATGATAGTGAGAATGAAGCATCCGAGTCTAAGAAGATTAGACCCCATTCAGGTTCAGGGTCTACACGCAGCAAGAAAAGGAGAAGGTCTGAAACAGACATTGACAAGTCATATTCTGATAAGAGTTCAGATTCTGAAACTGATGTGAATGGAAAACTAATGGCAGATGAGATCGCGAAGGCTGAAATTAATGCTGAGGCACTCAAGTTTAAAGAAATGATCGAGTCACAAAAGAAACCGGCTTTCGACAATGAGCCTGTGGTTGGTCCAATGCCGATGCCCAGAGCTGAGGGGCATATTAGTTATGGTGGAGCACTAAGGCCTGGTGAAGGTGATGCCATAGCTCAGTATGTGCAGCAAGGAAAGCGTATTCCACGTAGAGGTGAAGTGGGTCTTTCTGCTGAAGAGATTCAGAAGTTTGAAAGTCTTGGGTACGTGATGAGTGGCAGTAGACACCAAAGGATGAATGCCATTCGTATTAGGAAAGAAAACCAGGTATACAGTGCTGAAGATAAGCGTGCGTTGGCCATGTTTAACTATGAAGAGAAAGCAAAACGTGAGCACAAGGTTATGGCTGATTTGCAGAGGCTGGTGCAGCGTCATATTGGGCAGGACGTGGGTCCTAGTCATGATCCTTTTGCAGCAAAAGCATCTGATGGTGCGGATGCTTGATATTAGGTGCGGGACTGTTATTTGTGTGGTATCTTCTTTAAATCTTTTTAAAGCTATGTATTTTAATTTGTGTTTAATGGAATGATACATACCTGTTGTTTGCGTGCCTTTGAATTGCTTGGTTCTATTGGATGGTTCATGTCTTTTTGGAATGATTATTATGCCTTCATCAATCTAAAACCCCAAATCGATTTGGTTCTACTTTTAATCAACCTGACAGTTTGATGTTTGTATCCTCAATTTACAGCTGTGCCAAGCTTTAGATTATTTCACTTATCATCAGCTTCAAATAAATAGATTCTCTATCTTGAAGTTTGAGAAAGCAAAATATGTTATTTGGTAGGTTAAAACCACAGTATAGAAGTGTGAGTTTTTTACTGAGTGCTTGATGAAGATGAAATGTGAATCAAAGTGGTGCAGATAAGAGTGATTTGTGCAAAGTGCCTTGATACCTTGTATGTCAAGGGAGAGCATTTTTTCTTTTGGGTATCATGCTGTTATCTTAAATTCATGGTTTCATGTTTTTCTAGCAAGAACTTAGGGCGAGGTTTGTATAGTAGGAATGCAAAGTACAAAATCTGTGAATCCAAATGATCTAGGGTAGGTTGAAGAAGGTCCCTATGCTTGCTTTTATAGAGTGAAAATTTCTTGTAATTGATTGGTTATGTTATGTGTTAGGAGATGTCTTGTGATTAATACAACTCCCTATGACTTGGTGTCTTGTTACAAATTCCTTTTGTCTCTTCATTTGTTTTTGTGTTAGGAAATGTCTTGATCATTTCTTGTCTGGCTCGACTTGCAAGCTTTCTTCGATGATTTAATTGCATCATTTATTGGTAACATACTATAAATAGGACCATATTTGGGAAAAATCCTGGCATGTGCATTTGATAATTAGTTTTTGCTCTCCAAATTTTGGAGACATACAGAGCAAGCAAACCCGGTCAATCCCATTATTCGAGCTTTGAACTTTTAGGCCTATGGTACAATATGGCTGAAGTTTATGAAAATACAAGATATTAATAAAGAAAAGCTGTATTGACAGAGATTTGTCAAGTGAATGAAATGGTGCAGTAATGGTGTATGGAGCTTGCGTAAGTCTTAGATGAGAGGAGGTTTATGAGTTGTATTGATGTCCTAATAGGAGGTTTATGAGTTGTGCTCAGTTTCTTGCGTGCTCCAATCTTTATAATCATGTTTCTGTGGTGAGACAAAAAAAATGTTATGTTTGGGGGAGGAATAGATGCTAAATCTTGTTCTGTTTGCAAAAGCATTATAAACCTCTTGCAGCAGCTGGAGGAAGATTCCATTGGGAACCATTGGACTGGACGTTGTTTGATTAGATAGTCGCTTTGTTTCTTGTTACTGTCCTGTTATGTACTGCCCGCATAGTTTCTCTTAATATGTAAAACTCATTAATTGTTTTAAGAAACAGAGTTTCATATATTTTTAATTTTTGAGTTTTTAATGCCACTGGTTCTGTATTGGAAGTGTATTTAAAATTAATTTTTGATTTTTGAAGTGTATAAATGTGTTTTAAAATGCTTAATATTTTTATTTCACATTTACAGGATCATAGGCATCCAGAGACATTTTGAAAGCTAAACCAAGGGAATGCTGGAGACTACTCATTGGCAGAGACACTGAAACCTGCTGAAAACATTGATCTATAATTGCTTCAAGCAGAAGTAGGCATGTGATGATATCCGGACCTTGCTTAAGCATGCCATAACAAGGGATCTCACATTATATTGGGGAGCATTTTGATTTTCCTTTTTTTCCCTTCTGGATGATTGCTTTTTAATATGGTAGTCAACTTTTTTGACTTTTGTTCTGATATTGTTGGAGTACATGTATCTTATGGTGATTTCTGCTTTCACAATGATATGTACCTGTGACCATGACAATTATTTGAAAGGCAAGGTCTCTGTTACTGTTAAACAAAAGGGCATTGCAGGATAAAATGATTCGCTTTTTGGATGGACCATACATCCTGTTTCTTGCGTCCATTATCTATACAGAGTTCTCCATTGCAGTGCCAAATGCTGCTGCTGCTAAATGGTTTTCTCTCTCTCTCTCTCTCTCTCTCTCTCTGTGTTTATCGATTAATTATGCTGTTATTGGAAATGATTTCAGTAAAATTTATGATCTAATGGCAGCTGAGCTGCCAACATTTTATTCTAGATCACTATTATGCATAAAGAAATCTCTCTCTCTCTCTCGTGTGTGCGTGTGGTAACTACCTTTCTTGTTATATGAGCATTCTGCAGTAATTACTGATAATTGATAAGTAACTCTGGAGAGAGTTACCTGTAATCACATGACGTGTTGATTATTCAGGTGTAGGCATGGTCGGGAACTTCAGATCACTCCTGGTCATCGGCTTCTGGGATGGGGTGAGAAAGGGAGAAACAAAGGAGGAGAAGATTTTTGCGTGGGATCATCCAAATATGGATTTTGCTAATGCTATAAATCTTAAATCCCAAAATAAAAGAAAAAAAGAAATGATGATCCATTTAATTATTCCTTGAAAAAGAAAATGATCGAGTAGAAGTATTAAAGCTGTTTGTGACTTATTTTTTTAGAGATTTCAATTGTCATTCAGGATTTTAGAAGAGTTGAAGGAGACGTTTGAAATAATACTAAATCAGTTCTGTTTTGTTATTGTCAGTCGTAGGAGCGAAGGCCTTATTGTGTCGGATGACGTTGTTGGGTCAAAAGTCCCAGTCTGCCAAATTGGATTGCAATATACGATGAAAATGACGTTAAGCTGGAAAATGCAACAAAGCTTGGCCAAGTATTCTTATTCCAACTATTTCTCTGAGACTACAAATGCTATGAACGAGTCGAACCAGCTATTACATTGCAAAAATATCCGAAAAACAGGTGCTTTAAAACTATTAATTAATGCCAAATATGAATATTAAACAAGATTAAGGATTTCATGAATGTCACAAATTTCGATTATTAATATAACTGTGATGAGGTAAGACGTTAGCTGATGGGTTGGTCCGCCAAGTGGAATTCGAATCTGTCCTCCTTCATCTCTATAGAAGATTAGATTATCCTCTGTTGTCAGGTCCAACAACCCAATTTTTTATCTTTATGATCTAATTTTTCTTTCACGATTATCTCATTACTCTGTTGAAATAGAGATTAATTTATTTTGTTGAAAGAAAATTTCATGACTACAAATGTAAAATTCTTTAAGTTTATGAATAAAAAAAAAAAATTGCATTTTTGATGCCAAATCGAGTCATGCTCTGGGACCATAAATCATAATATAAGTACGAAAATCATTTTTCTATCTTTGAACTTTTATGATTTGACTGAATACCGATATTGCAGGTTAAATATTAAAGAAAAGGATGATAATAAGTAATCATATATTCCTTTTTTTTTCCGGTTAAGTGTCATAATTGGTGATCAAATCATGCTTTAGCTATAAGTTTGTGAGAGTGAAATGGTTATTACTCAGACAAAAGTCATTGATTACAACTCCAACCTTCAACAAAATTAGTTGCTGCTAGGTGGCGCAGGGCACCTACTCTCCTCTCCATTCCATTTTCTTCAACGGTTAACTCTGGTGTTGACATCAAACAAATATTTTGAATTTATTTTTTATTTCAGAAACAATTATATAAATATTATTCATCTCATTAAATTAAAATTACTAATCTCAAATTATTATTTTTTAAATAATATATATTTTACATACAAAGAGTGAAGGAAAATATTTATTTTATCTGCGAGGGAAAAATAATTTTGTAATTTATACATCGATAATAGAGAATTTACAACACAGTAAATTTTCTGAAGAAGTAATATTTTATGAATATAAATAAATATATAGGCTATCACTTTCATTGGAGACCATTTATTTGGAAGGGGACCAAGTTCCTGATCACCCATGAGACATGCCAACCAAGCGCCTACATGTGCACGTGATTCTCCATATCCCTCTTTGGCATTTTCATGGATTCCAAATTTCTATTCCAACAGTAGCATTATCACTCAGTCATGTATTTTATTACATTTATAAGGGGTTTAATTCTTTTTTTACAGTAAAATATAAAGATTTTTGGGTCCTTCAGCGAATATATTTTCTAAAATCAAATTTATATTTTTATTTTTACGGAGACTGAAATTGGTCACCATTCAAATTAACATAGTAATGAAATGATTTAATTGTATATCTTCAAAAATCAAGAAAAATATTAAAAAAATAAAATTTTCAGAATATATATACAGACCTGTCATCTGTGTGTCTTTTGCTCCTCCAAGACTGTCCTCTTTTTCTTGCCATTTTCTGAAGTTGTGAAGTAGTTGACTTTGTGCTACTCTGTGAAAACAGGCACACTCTGTTCACGTAAATGAGAATTAGAATTACTATTTTAGGGTCTAAATTCACTAATTTATTTTGAATTTCTGAATTTGAAAGTGGAATTTTTCAACATTATTTTTAATTTTGCTATAATATAAATTTTAAAAGGAGAGTGTAGCTATGAATAAAAGTTTACACATAGAGACCAAATCCAATCACAATACCCTTAAGGCCTAACCTATGATACCTCATACCACAAAAATTTACATTTAGAGACCTAATATTTATAATTATCATCATGAACCAAATGGGGAAAAAAAAGAAGAAAACAAAAAACACAAGTGCGAGTGCAATTGATGGTAATGATACTATAGACAAAGCAACCTTAAACAGTAGCAGGAAATGATTATAATTAATTTTGTTTCAACCATTACACTCTTTGTCTCTTTCCTTCTTTTCTAATTCTCCTTCCGGACATTTCCCTTTTCACACTACTCCTTTTCTTTTTCTTAATTTCTTCACTGCAATTAAACATAGTCAAAAAGAAGAAATTCAAATTCAACAAAAGAAGTGATAAAATAAAATTACATGCAAAGAGAAAGTTACAAAAAATTTTGGTATTTTAAAGCTTTAACTTTTGATTTATTTAGCTCTAATGCATGTGTTATGTTACTTAAAGATGAGGTCCCATTATGATTTTTGTAATTATAGACAAGAAGAAAATGAATTAAAATTAAAAATTTAGTTTAATTATATGTGCGAGAGAGAGAAGGAAAGAGAAAGTGCATAGCTTTAGCTTTTCTCTCTTTCGTGTAACGTGTAGTATAATAACCAGTCCTTTTCCAGCGAACATCCAGCTTGCCGTTTTCTTTCTAGTTTCTACTCTTTAATGGTTCCTCTACCATGTGACTAGCGCTCTTCTTCCCTTCACTACCCCATCTCTCTCTCTCTTTTATTAGTTTTATTTTCTTTACTAATTCCTTTGATAATCCAAGCACACGCATTTAGAAATCAACCAAATCTAAGTCCTCCCTCTATTTTTCCTTCCTTTCTTCCTCACATATTCAGTTCCGGGAGCAAAAATCGAAAATACCCAGATCAAATTAAAACATCATGAAGCTGATTTTGGAGCTTTTGGATTATGGGTTTTTCTATTCATGTTTTTTTGACAAGTAAGGTACTGTAAATTTCTATGCTTTATTAGATTCTTTTGTTTTTTCTTGGCAAGGAGTGCTAAGGGTTTATAGAGAAAGATATTGGGTTTTCTTGTTTTGGTATAATGAGGGACTTCCCTTCTTGTTTTGGTGAAAGTGGAGTTCAAGTGGCTGATTCATCAGCTTCAAACACCACAAAGGCTGCACAGAATTTAGTTACTTGTGTTTATCAATGTAAATTACGCGGTCGTTTTTGCTTAATTACTGTTACTTGGACTAAGAATCTCATGGGTCAAGGTCTCAGTGTTGCAATTGATGATTCAGCTAATCATTGTCTTTGTAAAGTTGATATAAAACCATGGCTGTTCTCTAAAAGAAAAGGGTGCAAGAATTTAGAGGTTGATTCTTGTAAAATTGATATATATTGGGATTTATCTAATGCTAAATTTGGTTCTGGACCTGAACCTTCGGAAGGATTTTATTTAGCTATTGCATTTAACCAAGATATGGTTTTGCTTCTTGGAGATATGAAAAAAGAAGCGTACAAGAAGATTGATAATGCCTCAATACATTCCGCTGCCATTTTTATTGCTAAAAGGGAGCATATTTTTGGGAAGAAGTTTTATGGTGCAAAAGCTCAGTTCTGTGATAAGGGGCAGATGCACGATGTCACAATCGAATGTGATACTGTTGATCTTAAAGATCCCTGTCTTGTGATCCGCATTGATAGTAAGATAGTCATGCAGGTCAAGAGACTAAAGTGGAAGTTCCGGGGCAATCATACTATATTGGTGGATGGGCTCCCTGTTGAAGTCTTCTGGGATGTCCATAACTGGTTATTTGGTAATGCAATGGGCAATGCAGTTTTCATGTTCCAAACTTGCCTATCTGCCGAGAAATTATGGTCTAGCCAATCTGTTTTTGACCCCTCTGTATTGACTTGGTCTTATTCTCAGCGATTCAGAGACTACCAATTACAAGGTCTTGGTTTCTCACTTATACTGTATGCTTGGAAGAATGAATAAAAGTTTATGTTCAATTGTTGAGTTTTTTAGCAGATACTTCCTGCAATGTTTTCAAGAATGATGTGATAGAGATACTGTAAATGCAATTATAAGTTTCTTTTCATTTCTCTTTTCAATTAACTTGTTATATTGTTGCACTAACCCATTACTCTTAATTGCTTTTAGTGATATAGTCAAGAATTCGAGTCTTGATTTTCTAAGGTTGCAAAATGCAATTTATGTGCTACTCATGTGACACCTTTTTGGGGTATTGCAGTAAGCTTTCCTTTCTGTACTCTCGTGAACACTTTTATTGTTAGAACGAAATAAGGGCTTTTGTTTCGAGGAAATGAGAGTAACTCCTTGTAGCAGGTGTCTTTTTTCTTGGAATATGGAGCTCTACTTGTGAGTTGTGACTATCTTTATCTTGTTGCATGTGAGTTCTTGTTTACCAGCACTAGTACTGTAGTACTATAGTGGTAGATGGCTTGTTTGTCATGCCAATGTTCTGGGTTTCACAAAAATATAAACCTTTTATTTTGGACATTTGGTTTGGAATGACCTTTCTAATCTCAATATAAGTTTAAAACAAGAAGTTGGTGGCAGTAAACTTCTTGAGGGTAACCCAATCCAATTCAAAGGATCGGTTGGTCGGTATAACAAGGATTTCAGATCAAACTAAGCGGGAGTTACAACTACATGCACAAGCATTGGTTATTAAATGTAAAGATGAACTCTTTGCGCTGCTCTAGTTTCAGAGAGAGGATCGCAAGTTGATACTGGTGGTGTACTAAAGTGTTACTGGTATTTGTGTTTTAATATATTGACAATTTGGTGATTTGAAAGAAAAAAGTTCCATTATTTAGTACATTTATGCTTTTTTCTTTTGCTATAAATGGATCTTATTCTTTAAAGCTGATTTTAAAATGATCTTGAAATTGACAATTTCTTCCTGTGTTGGTAACTTGTACAAAGTAAAAGATATAAATGAACAGCATAAAGCACAACCATTTGCAAACCTATGCTTCAGCTCTTGTGCTAAATATTCAATTTTTGTATCTCTGAAGTCAAGTGATCTGGACCAAAATCTTGATAGATCTTACCCACAACGCAGTTGTCCAGCTGAAAAACAGATAAATGTAATGATCAGAATGTTTGAGGATTTGAAACAGGTATGTCTATTTGTAATTATTTCAACTAAGGGCTAACTTTTTCAATCGTTTTTTTTTTTAATCCAAAAACTGCAGTCTAAACACGGATACCGAATACATAAAATTGGTCATTAGAATCTTACCCTTCCATTCTCATGGTCGCATGTGACTGAGCAATAATGCGCCTTCAAACTGTACTCGATCATATACCAATTTGTTTTCGGCCGCTGTTTATACCCCCTTCATGGAAATGAAACTTTTGCTTGATTCCTACTATTCCATTATTGCCATGGATTTCAACATCTGTATATGCGTCTTTCTTCCAGTATCCATTTCTTGCTCGGTGAACTGGGAACCAGGGCAATACAAACACAAATCGTCTTGGTTGTCAAAATGTAGCATTCCTCCCATTTGCATTTGTTGCTATATCAGCTACTGCATAGACCACAGGCACAAAATATTCACTCTAAAACGTCTATTTGAATCTAACGATTTTGAGCAAGAAAGTTGAAAGACAGAGAAGATCAGAAGACAAACATGAGAAGATATCTTGTGGGTTGTAATGTTGAATGTCTGCTACAATTAATCCACGTATAAGAACAGGCTGACTTGTAAATTTGTTGATTAGTTGATTTATGATATGCTGGTCAGAATCCATATTAGCTTTGTTAACCTGAAAAAACCTAAAAAAGAATTCACTGATAGACTAAACTGCAAGAGTTGTGCAAGTTAATTGCAAGCGGAAACGAAAACTTCAAAAGATTAAGATCGTTGAACAAAAAACAATCAATAGCTTTTTGATAATGGCAGCAGCGAATAAGAGTTACCCGCAAGCTTTTTGAATGTTGACGGCATCAACTGCAAATATGAGAAAAATAAAAATAATAAAGAATGATAAAGTTGGATTAATTATGAGTTCGATAATGTTATAATAAGTTGATTTAAGAAAATGTTGGATTATCTTAAACGACAGTGCATTGATATGCTCACAACAAATAACGACCTTTCGTTTTCAATCAGTTAAATGCCGCTCCGAAGTCCAAACAGTAAAGCCCCGAATTTTCTTTTTTTTGCTTTTAATTTGCAATATGCAACAGAGAGCAATGGGAACTCTATCTCTCTTGCTTCCTCTCTCCCTCTCTTTTCCATTGAGACACAATCGCTCCATTTCAAGAAGAACTGATTTACCAAAATCCCCTTCATGGCCCCACATATCCTCCAAAACTCTCTATTCTGCGAGGAATCGAGGCAAAACTATAGTGTTTGGAGGTAATTCTTCATCAAGTGACCCAAACGAGTCTCAATTCTTTGATGAAAATGGTGTAGTTGATGATATGGATGGCTATCTCAACTCTCTCTCTCTCGAATATGACTCTGTTTGGGACACCAAGCCGTCATGGTATGCCTCGATGCTCTCTTCGTGAAAACATATAAATAACTTAATTTAGACATTTGCCTCTATATAGACTGTGATATTTGAATTAGAATTTGTTTTTCTTCCTTTTGATTTTATACAGAATAAGATGTTTTCAGTTGAATTTCTATAAGGATAGGTGAAATTTCTTGGTTGTTATAATTCCTAGAGCTATCTCTGGTTAGGGAAACATACAGGCATGTTTGGAACTGGCACCAAAATTTGATTTCCATTAGGTTTTGCTCTTTTAAGTTGTTTCAAGTTCTTCAATTGGAAATTAGGAGTGAGGCTACTTTTGAAGATGAAGTCATTGGATCACTTACCAGTAAACAGTATTCATGAGATCACAAAATTCCATAGCCTTAGGTATTGTTGAGGATCCCATTTTCCATGATTCTCACTTTCAAGGTGATGGATTCATACCTTTAGGTCTTACGTGAATTCTGGGTGGCTGAAAATGAACTGCTTCTCTAGAAGAATGTTAATCCCTAGAGGAATCTGCTGGGAGTAGATGGAGTATGATTAAATGTAAGACATGCAAGACATTTTTAATCTTTTTCTGTACTAGGGATTTCCAGTTTGGATCAAACTGGTATGAAATAGTTGATCGAACACGCTTTTCAAATTTAATCACAGAGTCAGTTGTATTAAATGTCAATATTACCCTTAAACATTTTGATATCTTTGTAAGAATTGCTTTAAATTGTAATCTTTATGTTTTTATTGAAATTCCATTTGAGGAGACTTGCATTTGTTCTTGTTTTAGAGTGCTATTTGATTGATTTCCCTTTTTTTTTTTTTTGTCATTAGGTGTCAACCATGGACAATAACACTCACTGGAGTATTGGCAATCGCCTTTAGTTGGTTGATTTTGCACTCAGTTGTAGTTACTAGTATTGTGCTCTTCTTAACTTGTAGCTGGTGGTACATTTTTCTGTACTCTTATCCCAAGGTATGACATCACCTAACAATTAATGTTTGCTTATTAGCTTCTCTTATTCTTTATTATGCTTATTGAAGTTGGGAGTTACAAATCATTTCCATTTTTTTAAATCCTTGTATTACATAATTTTTGTTGTTTATATTCAACTTATGAAAGTTTGGACTTGGTTAAAGACCACATATCGTTGCAAGTCAGAACAATCGATTCAAGCAGCAAACTAGGAGTCTCTGTTGCCCACCCTCTTGCATTTTTGGAATTTAAAATTGGAGACATAAGGCGATGCCTGATGCAAATAGAATATATTTCTCAAACTAATGCTTTTTACTTAATGTTTGATATTGGAAGAAACTGTCTGTGCTTAAAGGGCTTTAAAAATCAGATAAAATTATGGCACTAAGGCGCAGAATAAACAATAAAGACATTTGAATTTGCTGGCAATATATGGAATGAGATGATTTGATGTTTAAATTATGATCTGTGAAGTTCAAAATTTGCTCAACAAATACGTGTGGAAGTTGTTTATAGCATTGGATACCAGTTCTTAAATGGTTGTTCCACATCTCTAGGATGCCCATGTCTATGTTCTGAGGCATCCCAGAAAGGTTTGTCATATTATGCATTGTTGCATCTTAGACTCTCTTAAAAAGAGAAGATTCACCACTATCAAGTTATTTTATTTTAAAGTCCATCGCGCACCTGGTATTTTTGTATCTATGCTTGTTTTATTAAAATTTGATACCACTTGCCAAAAAATAAAGCTCACCTCTTTCGAAGTTTTTGAAAGTAGTATAATATTTTCTGTTCCAAAAAAACAAAAACAAAAAAAGGAAAGTAGTATAATATTCTGTTTGCTTTCTCACAAGGAATTTCTATCTGAAAAAGGAATTTTCCTTTTTTCTTTTTTTGACAGGCGTATGCAGAAATGATTGCTGAACGAAGAAAAAAAGTGATAAATGGTGTTGAAGATACATACGGTTTGAGGAAGATTTAATGATTTAGAGTAAAAATGGATTTGTCAATTCTCTGTGTATTGACATGCTTACAAATTTGTAATTTTAAATTGTAGAGAAAATGTAAGTAGAAACTGTTACGAGCTCTATTTGGCTAGTTCGATAACATCCTTTTTGGAAATGTGCAGATCTGTACCTGTTTTATTCCATGAGATCAAGCCACATGTTTATAGCATTTTTAATATCTGTAATTGTTTATAGGGTAAATTTATATAGCGTAAGCTGAATTAAGAAGAAAATGATTCACCACTTGAGAGAATATACTGGAGCTTGTTTATTTAGTTTCCTGTCGTAGTCAGCACTCGTGCATGCTGCCCCATATAGGATCTCTGCAACACTATATATAAATTTTCTTTGGTCTTTTCTTATTTTCTGAGCAACCAAGCAAAACTTGGCTTGATGAATAGAAGAGTGGGCTTGTTGTATGTTTGTATTTTTGCTGGAAAGTTGCCGTATAATCGTATGCTGCTCTTTGAATCTGCTTTCAAATTTACCGACGGAGTAATTTTTTTCTTAAATGTACAATCCTATGAAAGCCCTCTTCTTGTTGATCAACGGTCGTCTCACCGTCAATAAACTTCAGTTTGCTCTTCTATTCTATCGACGGACGATTTTCGGTTCGTCAAAATTCAGTTAGATTCAGGTTCGATTTTGGTTTAAATCGGCCCGCTATGGCGGCATCGCCTAGGGGCATGGCTTATGAACTGATTCAAACGACATGCCATTTAATGAGTTTTGCCCCTTAATTTAATTCATTTTTTATTCTTATAGAAAGAGGAATAACACCCAAACCCGAATCATTAGTCCCCAGCGCTCCGATTCGTTGATTGCCATCAACAAAATCGACTTCACCGTGGGAAATCAGGATCCGAAACCCTAGATGGATCTCCTCAAACAAGAACTCCTCAAGAAACGCCAATCCCTTGCTCAAGACACCGGCGGGAAACGAGTCTTCAAGCGATCTGAAATCCAACAGAAGGAAATTCAAAAGCTCCGCGAACAAGAAAAACGCGACCTCGAAGCCAAAGCCCGACGCCGAACAGCAGCCGCCACCACAAACACAACATCCACTAAATCTAACTCTGCTTCATCCATCGCCGCGACAACAGCCACCACTTCCACATCTACCGCCACCACATCAAAATCCCTAACCGATGAGCAAAATATCGATAACCTTGTCCTCCCTAAACAAGAGGTCATCCGCCGCCTTCGATTCCTGAAACAGCCCATCACTCTTTTCGGAGAAGATGATGCTGCTCGTCTCGACAGGTTGAAGTACGTTTTGAAGGCTGGAATCTTTGAGGTCGATAGCGACATGACTGAAGGGCAAACCAATGACTTTTTGCGTGATATTGCGGAGCTGAGGAAGAGGCAGAAGACTGGAATTCCGAGCGAGAGGAAGAGAAAGGATAGGGAGGAAGGAGGGGGAGAAGATGTAGAGGTAGGGGAAGGAGAAGGAGAGCTGAGTGCTGATGGTGGGTCCAGTGGGGTTGATGCTGATAAGGATTTGAAGCGAATGAAAGCCAATTTCGAAGAGTTGTGTGATGAGGATAAAATTTTGGTGTTCTTCAAAAGGTTGTTGAATGAATGGAAACAGGAATTGGATGAGATGTCTGAAGCAGAGAAGCGGACGGCTAAAGGGAAGTCAATGGTTGCTACGTTTAAGCAGTGCGCAAGGTATTTGACTCCGTTGTTCAAGTTTTGCAGGAAGAAGGTGAGCCTTTTTGCTTTTGATTTATTGACCACTTTGATTTCAATACTGTTACTATATCAATCCTGTTACCATTTGTCATTTAAATGCTGATATATTGCTTCTGACTATATAATTGGTTAAAATCGAATCTATGTTGTACAGCAGTGAAAATTAGTACGACCTGCAAACTATTAATAGCGATTTCACTCAGAAACTTGAACTGGGAAATAAGGGGCAAGGCAATTGACATTGAGTTTAACTAACATTGTGTTGCAAATATTTGATTGGGGATCATAAAAGAAGCTGTGGATTACATTTTACTGGGAAGGACCGTAAAGCACCTTAAAATTATTGGATTTTAGAAGGTTTTGTTTGCTGTTCCTGCAGCATTAAGCTGCTAATTATTTCTCGCATTCTGACATTGCCTCAGTCTGTCTTATTTGTTTCAAATTAGTAAGCTACACCTGCCCTTCTGTTTGTTGATCCCCTATTAATTTCTACTGAACCTTATGCACTAAAAAGAATACTTTTTGTGCGTAAGATAATTAACTTTTGATGCTTAAATTAATAGTCTTTATATTAATTACTTTAGAAGAAAATTAGACATATTTATTGTTTTGTGAATTATGCAGAAGATGCCGTTAGGATTATAGCTTCTCTTAGATAAATAGTATGTTGTAGAAAGTTTTAGATAAATACCATTACCCTGGTCAATTTGAGAACATTTCCAAGTCTGTTAATGTCATAATACCATCAGGATCATAGTCAAACCTTCTTGTGGAGTTTGTTAGCATAAACTTGTGAATAGCTTACAACAGAAATAAGACTGTCTGGACCAGTAGTCCTGAAAACCTTGGAAGATGAAATTGTACCCCTGAAACAGCAGAAGAAATGCATTATTTTTTTGCGTTCTTGATAAAAACTTTTTAATTGGGATCAAATCCAACTACCTAAGGGTACCAAGTGCCAGTTTACATACAAGGGTAAGATCATATACAGGACACGAAATCTTCAAAATAGAAAATGTTGTTTTTATTTGTAAACTGCTGTTGGAATACATATCTAAAGTTCTTGATGTATAGATGACCTGGATGTATTAAGTTTTCAATTTATTTTAATCTATATTGCAGCTGCTTATCTGTAATCATGGTTTTTGCATATTTGGGTGAAAGGCCTATAGTTTTGCATTTGTAGCTTTTGGCATCCAAATGTAGTTAGAGAGGATTTCAATGTATCCTTTTTCCTAGTATCAGTATTTGTTCTGTATAGATGTCTATGAATGTCATACATTCAACTCATTACACCTTCTTGCTGTAGGTGCTTCCTGATGATATTCGCCAAGCCCTGCTAGTGGTGGTTGAGTGCTGCATGAAGCGAGACTACCTAGCTGCCATGGATCATTATATTAAGCTTGCAATTGGTAATGCACCGTGGCCAATTGGTGTCACTATGGTTGGTATTCATGAACGTTCAGCCCGTGAGAAGATTTACACCAACAGCGTTGCCCACATTATGAATGATGAGACCACCCGCAAATACTTACAGTCTGTTAAGAGACTGATGACTTTTTGCCAACGGCGCTATCCAACTGTTCCGTCTAAAGCAGTAGAATTCAACAGCTTGGCAAATGGCAGTGATTTACATTCTTTACTGGCAGAAGAGAGGTCTTCTGGCAGTAATCAGGCTTCAGATGGAAGGCTTCGGTTAATGCCTGCTCCAGAAGAGAATTAGCTACTAATTGTATAATAATTTTCCTGTACAATATTATAATGCCACCAGTTGTTTAATGCTTTGGAATGCATTGAGGAATACACACATCTGAACCCTTGTTTCAGTTGTTATTTAAGTTTAGCAAGGCTAAAGCATTTGCGCGAAGTGAATATCGAGAATTAGAGGAAGACATATGGAGCAGCATGATGGGAAATTTCTACGTTTTAGCGTGAACCATGCATGTAATCTTTCGATTCTTGATATTAGTTGACTTGTAACCGGCACTTGGTGGAATTTGACACTGGGTTTTCAGGGCACTTTCTGTATCCCCTGATATAATTGGAAATTCTGGGATTGGCTCATTTGATGCCCTCCTTTTATGAAAATATGTTATATGTATACTTTTATGTGTCGCGAATGCATGCGCTCAATGATTGATGATGGGGATACGCTGGAATGATTTTCCTGAAGCTTTCTTATTTTGGAGCATGACTAGCTTATATATTATGCTTATTGGTTAGAATTATGATTTCTTGTTTTGTGGTTTTCAAGCTTTTCTCCCCATTGTAACCTCAAAATTCAATTTGTGTTGCTTGGCTTTTTCTTTGTCATGCAGTAGTTTATTTACCAACGAAAAACGGCATGGTACGTTCAGGGATTTTAATTGTTTATCTATGTTACGGTGTCGGAGGATAAAAGTAGGACTATCTTTCTTGAAATTAAATGGGGTATGACAAAAGATATTGAAAGTAGAAGACTAAGCCATGGTGGGACCAAGGTTATCGAAATAGCAAATCCTATTGGTTCAAACAATATCAACTTATCTGAAAATCGAAATCCAAATAACCACCACTCATCTGAAAAGCCTCTCCTCCTTTCAGCCAAACTGATAAAACAGAAATACCCATAATTTTCCCTCTCCAAACAATTTGCATAGCCATGGCAACCCAAGCAGGTCTCTTCACCTCTACAATCACCGCCCCAAAATCCAACAAGCTTCCGTGGAAGCCCACCTCTTCATTCTCCACTCCAAAGCTTGTGACTCTATCCAAAAGATCTGTCAGAATTGCCGCAGCAGCTGAAGAGAAAACTGAAGCAGCTCCAACAAAAGAGGCTGCTCCAGTTGGCTTCACTCCACCTGAGCTAGACCCAAACACACCCTCTCCAATCTTCAGCGGCAGCACTGGAGGGTTATTGCGGAAGGCACAGGTTGAAGAGTTCTATGTGATTACATGGGACTCACCAAAAGAACAGATCTTTGAGATGCCAACTGGAGGAGCAGCTATTATGAGGCAAGGACCTAATCTGCTGAAACTGGCCAGAAAGGAACAGTGTTTGGCTCTTGGTACTAGATTGAGATCTAAGTACAAGATCAAGTACCAGTTTTATAGAGTTTTTCCTAATGGAGAGGTCCAATATCTTCACCCAAAGGATGGTGTTTATCCTGAGAAAGTGAATCCTGGCAGGCAAGGAGTAGGCCTGAACTTTAGATCAATTGGGAAGAATGTTAGTCCCATTGAGGTTAAATTTACTGGCAAGCAAGTTTATGATATATGAAAAATGTTGAGAGATGGAGTTACGTTGGATTTGTAATCTCTTTGATGTGTTCATAGAAATGCTTGAAATCTGAAATTTTCAAATGATGGATATTTATTCCTTTTGATCTAACAGGGGAATCTGAAATTTTATTTATATATTATTATTATTTAAGATCATTCAATTCAATTAAAAAGGCCTTTAAACAGGCAATCAGATAAGCAAAAAACCACAGATCTGCTGTGAAGATAGTAAATAATTTGAGATAAATGTGTTGTAATTAATATAACAAACCCTTATAATCTAATCAATTGACTGTTAAATTTACAGTTACTTTAATTTGGGATCCAATCATCAAAGCACATAAGAAATTATACATATCATTGCTATGAAATAAATTTTAAGAGATTTTCCAAAAGTAATGCTGTGAGAGGGAGGATGGAAGTATTTTAGAATTGATAAGTATAAATATAAATATAAATATAAATTTTCCTTTGCACTTCAGAATGAAATTTTAAACAAAATTGGGAAAAATAAAATAAAATTAAAAGCGTGCTTTCAGGTAATGTTAGAATCACCTGCAAAGGGACACAAGCAGGCCAGCCACCCGTCTCCAAGAACCATATGAGCACCATGTGTGCATATACGTGTCAGCAATTCCCTCGTCCGTACGCCATCTCTCTCAAACTTCCATGTCTCCTCTTGCCTTCTCTCTCTCGTATCCACCCACTATGGATACCCTCCTCCATACACCAACCTCCATGGCCAAGCGTCCCTGTCCATTCTCTTCCTCTTCCACGACCTCCGCCTCCACCGTCACTGCCACCACCAACTCCCCAACCTCTAGCCGGCTCCCGAACATGAACCGCCAAGTGGACAATCTCCTTCAAACATTTCTAGACCTCGCGGATTCGCCTTCTCTCTCTGTCGACCTCTCGTTGGACCGAATCCTTGACTCCACCCCTTGCGACGCCGATCAATCACTCCTCATAGATCGCGCCCTCAAGTTGGGATCTCTACTCCTCGAAGCCGGTAAACGCTCCGCTAGAAAACGCTCTTCTAAGCACAATTCGGTTACCTGGGCTCTTCCTCCTGATCTCACTATCAAGGTTCGTTTTATTTCTTTCCTTGGATCATTACTTGGTTGATTGTGTAAATTTTTGAAATTATTGGATGAAAAAACGGCTTTGTTGCAATGTGCGATTATGAAGAAACGCCTGTTCCATTTGATTCTAGTTTATGGCACTAGTTTGAAGCTTAATTACAATGTAAAAATTCAAGGTTCCAATGGCTGTTATCTTATGAGCTAAATTGGATTCCATCAGATAATGTTCTTTTTTTTTTTTTTTATATTATCATTTTTATTTTGAGGGAAAACCATCATATGCTTAAATCAGCGAAGAATGTGAATTTTTTGGAGGATTAAGAGAGAATTTCGTAACTTGGGATTGTTATTGTGCATCTGCTAATAACTTATTCCTGGTAGATGGTTTCAAATGGGGGTTTCTGGATAAAGATATTGAATGTAAAGAATATGGTAATTTAATTACAATTAGAGGGCTAATTACAAGGAGCATTTCTGATTCCGCCTTTCTCAGTAGACTATCATACTGGTGTTGTTGTTGGTGTGGTGTAGGTGTGAATAGGAATACTAGCAGCTAGCAAGTATGAGGATTCCCAACTCTGGAAAGCTTCTTTGCTGTTATGTTGATGTTGTAAATGTTTCTGTCAGTTTGAGCATTGTGTTCTGATGCTGCTGCGATGTTTTAGTACCATGTCACTTACTGACTATAAACCATGGAGTATCAGTCAGAAAGATTCTGCCTTTTATTTTTCAGTCCTCTACTGAGATAGAGGAACTAGGGTGCATCTTCCTTTTTTTCCAGCCTAATTATTCAATTGTTAACTTATTGCTATTGCCATTTATCTAGTGTATGTTTTGCATTAAGGTTTCGTTTTATATTGCAAGCTCATGAAACATCATCCTTCTCGCTCCCCTGGTACAAGTGTCTGATTCAGTTGGGTTTTTACAGGTGTTTTCTATGCTGGACACACAAAGCTTATGCTATGCTGCAGCAACATGTTCAATGTTCCACAAATGTGCCATGGATCCCCTTTGCTATGCTAATATTGACCTGACAACGGTTGTCCCTAAAGTAAATAATGCAGTTGTGTCCACAATGATCCAACGTGCTGGAAAAGCTCTTCAGTGAGAAATTCCTGTCTACTGAATCCTCTTTTTTATTTTTATTTTTATTTTTATTTTTTTTTGTGTGTGTAGCTCTCTAGGTGTCGGCGAAGTATATGCTTGGAATTTCTATCTTTGAAATATTTACTTGACTACAATTTCTGAAACATCAATAATGAACTAGTGTCCAAAATGGTTCAAATATCAGGAAAATCATTTAAGTAAGAAATTCCCATCTAATGGATCAAATTTTCGTGTGTTTACAGCAAGTGTTGGGACAGTATGTGTGCTTTGGTTTTCTATTTTTGGAATCCTCCTGTTTTCAGATCTTAAAGGTTTTGATTTTATTTTTTTTTTTTTTGGTTCACTTTTTTCTTTTTAGTGAGGTAAAGGGCGCAAATCAATCCTTGCTAAAGCAGATTTTTATTGTTGTTTTTGGAACAGATTTATTCCATGATAAAGTTGTATGTTGAGAATCCTTTAATCTAAAACCTGCTTACCATCTCATTTGGAGTATGCACTATCCATTCTGAGAGAGCAATTGAAAATTTTTTATTCTTTACTTAATTCTCTGACTATCTGGTGGTCAGGAATGGGAAGGATTATAATAAGACCATTCCTTATGAAGGAAACTCCGCTGGATAAGATGATGTTTTCTTAGTTTTTTTAAATTTTATAAAATAGTGATCTGTTTTGTTTATGAATAATGCATCATAAATAATTAGCCATGTCTTCATCATTTTTCTTATGATTTTGTGCACAGAAAATGCCATTGCCTTTCTGATTTTTTTTCTTTTTTTGGTTCTCCTTCTCTCTTTCTCTCTCAATTCTCAAATGATTAGGTCTCTGAAGCTTGGTATAGTTCCAGGCCCAACTGTGTCTCCTGGATCTTGTCAGCCATTAGTTTATAGCATCAGGAATTCTATAGATGTATCTAACTTTTCATGGAATGACAAAAAGACCAGACAAGGGAAGGAATCATCCATTCTTACTAGATCCTGCCTAAACCCTTTGAGTGGGGAGAGCTGCGCTACAGGGTAATTATAAACTTTGATTCTAAGAATTCTGGTTGTTTATTGTGCCCCATTTTTTTAAACTTTTGATTATTTAATGATGTCAAGGTCTCTTTTGAGAAGATTGCATCTCTACAATATTGAAAGAATGGATAACACTTCACTTTGCATGGCACTGAAAGCTTGCCCATCTCTCCTTGATCTGGAAATTGTTGGCCTGTAAGTTTCTCCTAGTTGGATATTTCTACATTATTATAGGTTTGAGGACATTTATAATTTGTAATGCCAGGTATAAGAATTGTTTGTCTCTAAATTTTTTGGGTGCATAATAATATCTACAGCCTATCCCTTGGTTTAATGTTTTCCTATTTATGCCACACCTCAACTAGATCTGATAGCATAAATATACACCTTAACAGCATATAGGAGTTCACACATGCAAATCTTGAGTTAGACATCAGTAAATTTGAATTATTGCTGTTATGTTGACAATTTCAGTTTCAGTTATTTGTTCCTACTTTTTTGTTACTGTTAGAATTTCAATTCCCATAGTTGTAGGAGGTTACGCCTATGTTTTCCCATTTTTCCATGTTTGGTGGGTGGTTAAGCAAACTGAGTTGTATTTATGCGCAAGTAAGGAGATAAAGAATGTGATTCAGAAAACCAAGTCTTGAGTGCTTTAAAATCAGAGATTACAGGTTCTCTCTTAACCAATCTACCCTTATAACCATAGTTCAAAGAAAAAATTTCTTCACCACATACACCTAGCCTAACCAGCCTACCCAACCTTCACTTACACGGACCCATTACTCAATCCATTTCTAGGGACTCTAACAAGGTCTTATTTTTGTGGCTTCTAAAACTGAACTTTTTTTACATACTAGATATACATGAGAGTTGGATATAACAAGCAGGGATGTCCATTTACATGTCATTCACGATGCATGGTATTCATAGGGAAATTAATTTATGGATGTCCTTTTATGTGTGTGCATGATGTGTTTATAACACTCCTATACTTAATCTAAACTTTCGAAACTCATCACAATGTCCTGTGATATCTTTTGCAACGGCCACTGTGTTTACTTTTGCCACTTTAGTTTTATTGTCTGTGACAACCAGATGTAAGCAGCTTGTTCTGTGTCTTATCCATTGCATATTGAGCCTTTTCCTCTTGAATAATATCTATTCATTCTTTCCACTGGTAGCTGAATTTATTTGTTCTTTTGGGGGATGGGAGCAGACACGTTGAGTTGAGGCAAACATTGGTGTCAGTGAGCATGAATTGTCCGTTGATAGAGCGCTTGTTTTTTGAGTCTTCAAAAACAGGTGCACTGTCTTCTTCCTGAAGATTTTCTTTTTCTGTTTTCTTAAATTTTTTGCTCAGTATTTATTTAATATCAGGAAGAGATGAGAGTTTGAAATCACCAACGTGTGTGGATCTAGTAAATAAATGTCCAAATTTATCTTCATTGGCTCTCAGAGGCTTTAAGCTGCATGATTGTAAAGTTCACAAACTTGTTAAGGTATGTTAAGGATTTATGTGACTATAATTATAATTTTTTTTTAATTTCAAGTTTTTAAATATTCTTGTTTTGAGAAAATATATTACTTGTAAATATAAACAGTACTCTCCTCTCTATAGCAGGACCTCTTGTTACTTCAATTTATTGTTTCCTATGTTTACTGGTGCTTCACAGTGGTAAATGTAGCAAAGCAAGTAAATAAAGCCACAAAGGATGTAAATGTTCACTAGCTGTAAGAGAGCTTGTGAAACTTTAATATTGTCTTCTTCAAGTTCAAGCACAATGCTTTGTTTTTCGATCTCCCCTTTATTTATTTACTAAGATAATATTGGCTTGGCTGCGACCTTCTTTGCTTTTGTATATGGGCAAAAGTGTTGAACACGAGTAAATAGTATACCAGTGATCATTTAAAAGTACTTTGTGGGAATTTATCTAAGATGAATTTTACTAATATGGTTGGGTCTCCGTCTATCTTATTATATGTGATTCAACATCTGTATCTCCGTTTCAGAAATACATTAAATTCAGCTAGGGGTGCAGTGGGCTTGGTGACTGAACTTGCACACTCTAATCTTTATTGCTACTTTTGCAGGGATTTCGCAAATTAAAATATGTTGATTTTTCAATGTCATATTCAATCACTGGAATTTTTTTGAGGTTTGTGCATCTTGTTTGGCTAATAGCTTTCGTCAGTCATTTATTTTTCAATATTATAATCATTATTAGATTTTTTTTTTTTTTTTTAATTTGATTGATAGGAACCTTGGAGGTAGCACAGGTGGGAATCTTCTGGAGGTTTTGATTTTACGAGACTGTATGCATCTCAAAGAGGTGGATTAAATTTAATTTTCTTCTTTCTCTTTTCCCTTTCTTCTTTTGAACCTAATAACTCGAAATTGCCTTACTGTGTCTGGTGCAGGTGGAAGTTGCTCGGTTATTGACAGCAGTTCTTGAAGGAGACTTTAAGTCTCTTCGTCATCTTGTGGGTATATCAATGTTGTTGCTATCCTGCTTGATTCTAAACCTTCAGGTTGATACTTGATTTTCCGCTAATCCTGGTTGGTTCCTTTTATTAGGACATATCGAACAGGGAAGGTCTAGCTTCTGAAGGTGACTGGTATCGTAGATCTTACAGTTCAAGGTAATAGTTATTCCTACTGGATTAATCATGCTTACAGTAACTTGCTCTGCACAGATACTTAACAGGTATTGCATATTGCAGCATCATACCTATAAAACAGGTATTAGAGGCAAGGCCTGATATGTGTTTGCTAGCTGAGTTTCCATCAGAAGGAAGGTTAGTCTATAGTTGATAGGAGAACTGAAAACTCCATTTCATTATTCTTGTAAAAAAATGTTAAAGAAAAATTGACAGGCTTTGGAATTAAACTTGCCACGGTTGGTTGCGATTCTGGGTGTTGCAGTTTTATCGATGTTGAACAAATGATTGATAGTGAGCTAAATAGTGAAGTCAGCTTGCCATCTCAACTGAGCAGTCAAACCTCAGATGCATCATTGTTCATGAGTACATCGGAAAGCAGCTATAATAGTGATCAGAGTAGCGGCAATGAAGAAAGTAGAGATTCTGGTTATGTTGTTTATGAAGAAAGTTCAGATGAAGTTGATTTTCTGGTTGTCTAGGTGAACTTTGAAGTCCAGCGAGTTCTGGAATCAATTACCAGCAATGAATTCGGTACCTACGTCACTTTCCCACCATTGTTTCTCCAATTTCTTTCTCTATTCTTTTGCTATTGATTTTAACTTACGAGTTTTGACTTCTATTCAGTAAGCATGGCCTTTACTCGTCAAAGAATGTTTTTTTATGTTTCCATCCTCTTTTATTGCATTAATTGGGGGGAAAAAGGGAAAGGCATGTGTAAAACCGCACTAATCTTAGCTCTTCTGAGCAGTGCAATATATTATGGCAATATACTGTCGCTCAGAACCCTTTTTTGTGGTAGATTTTTGAGGATTATGATAGTAAGATTTGTGTGATTGTGCAGGAACATGGCTGCCTTTATCACTTCTAGCTTTGTTAGTTTCTTATCCCATGTTTGCTTAACTCTGCTAAATGCTTTATTTGCAAATTGTGCTAACTGTATTTTCCAACACCATACTCATGTTGCCTTAATGTTTAGGGAGGAGACATTTGTTGAGAGCAAGCTGAAATTGAGGCATGGTTGATATGTTGATTTGCGAACATTTTCTCATGCATGCCGTTTCATCTCTCTACTCTATTGGCTATATATATGATGGCCATGGACACTCTTGAAGCTGCAGATGTCTCAATGTTTGCTGATTGAGGTTGATGCCTTCACCTTATTTGCTAGATGACCGTAAAAAAAAAAAAAAAAAAAAAAAAAGCCTCTTGGGATTTTTTGGCCGCTTCTGCTGAATTCTCTTGCATTTGATTTCCATATAATCATATCATCTGTAGGGTGATTGAAGAGTGCTTGTAGCTGCCTCGGGTGTAATTTGTGCCCGAGAAATTGGTTGGCTTCCCATCTGTTAAACGTCCATCACAATTTGAGCTTGCATATGGATACAATTGATGAATAAATATAATATTGGCATCTGTGGCGGCTCATATTGTAAATGTTGGGTGTGTAAGCTCGCTCGCTCACTCGTTCAAATCGATTCATGTTGAATAGATTGAGCAGCAGAAACCTGCGGTGTTGTTGTGAATGTTTGTTTTTTCCTGAAAGCTTGATCAGTTCAAAGTGGAAATGAATGGGTAGTTTTTTCTTCTATTTTTAGTTTTTCTAAAAAACCTGTAATACATTTGACTTTTGAGTTGTAGTTCTAGTATAAAGTGAGACTAAGAAATAAGAATAGCAAGGGTAACCAGGGAAGTTGTTGTATTTTAGAGGGACAAAAATCTGAACAATGAGATCTCTTAAAATTAAGCGTTGGAAATCTTTTGCTTTTAAAATTAAAAATTTTTCTAATATTTTAAAAAAATTATTAAATATATATATTTTTAAAAAAGTTATATCACCAGAGCTTTCACTATCAGCCATTTGTTATTCGGTCGTGATTTTGGCTCAAAAACGTTTTGTACTTGTAAAGTGTTTGGCGACCAAACATTATAAAATAATAATGAAGTTGCTGGATACGGCTTGCTTTTTCGTCTCTCATACATAAATGTCCCAACTCGTCTAACTCATTAAAAAAAAAAATTTCATTCTCATTGTTTATTTTGTAAATATTTAATAACTTAGAAATACGATAATATTATATTTGTATCTATACTTACATATTTTGTGCGTTCTCTGATGAATACATATTCCTAGTCACAGTTATTAGCTCATTTACTTTGATCCATCAACCGTACTTCATTCAAATTGCAATTTACAAGCTATTGAATGGCCAGCGGTGGAACCGGCAACCAACAGCCACCCCCATACAAACCATACCGCCATCTGAAAACCTTGGAAGCCCACGAACGCGCCGTCTCTTGTGTAAGATTCTCTAACGACGGCACCCTTTTGGCCTCAGCATCTCTCGACAAAACCCTAATTCTATGGTCAGCATCGAACTTCTCCTTCCTTCACCGCCTGGTAGGTCACTCTGAGGGAGTCTCGGATCTTGCTTGGTCTTCAGATTCCCACTACATCTGCTCTGCCTCGGACGATCGCACCCTCCGCATATGGGACGCCCGGCCCCCTTTCGACTGTCTCAAAACCCTAAAGGGCCATTCTGATTTCGTATTCTGCGTAAATTTCAATCCTCAGTCAAATCTCATCGTGTCTGGCTCGTTCGACGAAACGATTCGTATATGGGAGGTGAAGACGGGGAGATGCGTTAGCGTGATCAGAGCTCACTCCATGCCTGTTACGTCTGTACACTTCAACAGGGATGGTTCTTTGATCGTTTCGGGGAGTCATGATGGATCTTGCAAGATTTGGGAGGCTTCAACAGGAGCGTGCTTGAAGACGCTTATTGACGACAAGAATCCTTCCGTGTCCTTTGCGAAGTTTTCGCCCAATGGAAAGTTCATTCTTGTTGCTACACTCGATAGCACTCTCGTAAGTTGTTATTGTAGCTTGTTAAATTTTCTTTTCCTCGTATGCACATTGTTCTCAGTTTAATGTATTTTCCAATTTGTTTTCTTTATTTAGAAGCTTTGGAATTACTCGACCGGGAAGTTCTTGAAGATTTATACTGGCCATACAAACAGAGCGTACTGTATAACTGCAACATTCTCCGTCACAAACGGGAAATACATAGTTAGTGGGTCTGAAGATAATTGTGTTTACTTGTGGGACTTGCAACAGAAAACTATGGTTCAGAAACTTGAAGGTCACTGTGATACTGTTATTTCTGTAACGTGCCACCCAACCGAGAATAAGATAGCTTCTGCTGGTCTTGACGGTGATAGAACCATTAAAATTTGGACTCAAGATTCCTGAATTTATGTCATTATTAGTAGCTTTTTTCTCTTTCTTTGTGTTTAGAATTTTGATGCCAGAAATTAATATAATCATAGAATTAAACTTGTATTGGAGTAGTCTGTCGGTTGAGCATTGTAGTACTCTTAAGGCTGTGATTTTTTAGCTTTGCTGCGATGGAGTAACTGGCCAACTGGGTAATGTGCTCCTTCTGAAATTTTCAATTTTCAGCCCTTACTGAGATGGAGGAAGTGGGTAATCAATCATCTTTTTCTTTTCAGCTTGGGTATGTTCTATAGACGAGTACTGTGGCTTACACTTAGACCATTCTGATTTCTTTTTATTGGACTTCGATTACCTGTAATTACTTCATTCTGCTCTATGTTCAGACACGGGGGAAAGCTTTATCACAGGGTGTTGAGAAGAAGTCTATCATTCCGCTCAAATCTAAATTAATGGTCTGATATTCAATTTATCCATATATTTGGTTCCGTAGATTTATCCTCTATAAACCTCATAGTAGAACTTAAAACTGATCGAGTCATGAGATGAATAAGGAGTTCTGTAATAGGTTTCGCCCAGTTGATTCTTCTTGAATTCCATTTGGCCCAATGGGTTTGGCCCAATGAGACCACAACTTCTTCTTCAACTTGAAGTGGGTCTACCTGTTGTTGTGTTCATTGAAAAATTCTCGATGGGCGATCCGTGATTCTTTTTTTTTTTTTTTTTTTTTTTTTTATCTTTCCTGAAAGAATGTATGTTTTATATAAAGAGCTGACTGAAACATGGATCATCTTATAATATGGGATTTAACTTTGTTTTTTAATTTAAAAATAAGTCTTTTCAGACAATTAGGTCTGACGAATTCAAATAAATAATTTATTGTTTTAATTTATTTGAAGAAATAAGGTGCAGGTCTTCAACAAGACAACATAAGCATGAAACATAAAATTGTAGCGACAAGTTTTAATCCGTTTAATTTTTACACTACTGAGAATATTGTTATTGTCGTTTACCTTCGATGGAGCAAACATAATGATTATGGAATTTATAATTTGAGCTGACATTTTCAAAAATCTATTGTTTTTTTTTTTGTTAGTCAATGTAGACCAAACTGTTGTGTATCTATAACAACAACTAATTATAAGAGTTGAAATTCAGGTCAATGAGACTTGAAATAAAAAAATATATATATTTCAGAATAGGCCTAAATAGATGATAGTACTGAGATTCTTGAATAGTAAATTTATCGAGAATGTATGTGTGTGTCCATGGCAGGGTCCCAGCAGCTGCATGTTGGCCGTTTCTGGAACAAGAAAGCAAGAAACAAGAGAAGGGGGAAGACACGTGCCTTTTTTCCCACCCCTAAAGAATATGAGAGAGTGAGAAAAGAGCGATGGAGACCTCATCGAATGTTATTACCAGAGAAAAAATTATTAACAGCTCGAATCGAACATATGTGCGACGATCATGCAGTGTAAGTATAGTACAGTACTCGGACCTGCAACCAACTCAATCAATATGTGGATATATATATAATGATGTACATGGGATCCACAAGAATCTTTTGTTTCATGAAATGAGGGTCAAAGCCCAGGACCGAATAGCAAAGAAGGCGTTTGAACGAGGGGGATTTCATTCACTTCGAACCACAGTCCCTGCATCCAAGCCATTCTCGGGTAAGTTTTTAAGCTTATCCTCTTTTACCTTCAATCTATAATTACCAAAAGTAATGGATTGCTACCTGCTTAAAATATATTATTTAAATTTAAATTTGATTATAAATTAATCAAAGCCATGCATTTGAACACTCAATTTTGATTAATATTAAATTTCTTTTTTTATTTTTCAAAGCTAAAACAAGTGAAAATTATAAATTTATTATTTTGACTTAATAAAAGATTAATATAAATATTAAATATAATTATAGCGTCAATTATAATTAAAAAGTTTATATATTATTTATTGTCCTCACAATCTGATGTACACAAGTTTACTAATACTCACAACAGTAGCCCACTATTTTTTTTTTTTTAGGTTAAAAAACCTCGAGATATTCGTGCTGTGTATCGGTGCTCAATTATAAATTCAGTGTCTTAATTATTAATTTTAGAGAACTTTACTTATAGCTTCATGGTTTTTTAAGAAGAAGAGCAGAAATCGTATCGCTCCAAAATCACGGGAAACAATTTCTGTCGTTCATGTCTCCGAATCTGACTCAATTTTTGAGTCTTCATGCAAGAACACCATGAAATATAAAGGCAGGATGAATCCATGTTTTTGGCAGTTGGGAACCTTTCGTATTGATTTCAGATTAAGTGATTGCTGTGCTTTGACGTGTCACACAGTGTAATGCAATGATTATCGGATACTACAAAATAAATGAAGTATTCATTTTTTTTTTTTTTTTTAAAAAAAAAAAAAGTAGTTTTCTTCAAAATGGTAATGAGTATTCCAAAATTGAACAATGCATCTGCTCGGTTCTTAGCAAATTGATAGCAAATCTGAAGGTATAAGATTTGGAAAATCGCCAATGGCTTATCTGTCTGCCATTTTTTAATAGTGCATTTAGGTCGAAGTCACTAATCGCCAATGGCTTATCTGTCTGTTTTGATGCTTTGATACCCATAATGTCTCATCTTTTTCAGGTGGCTTTTGTTTAATTTAGAGTATCTGTGTTCTATTAGCTACTTTTGTAATTGCTTTAGGTGGGTTATTAACATACTCTTAAGGAGGCAATGAACACTGAAAAAGAAATTGAATTTGAAAGGCGATTAATAACAATTTAAAGAAAATTGAAAAAAAAAAAAAAATACATCATTTGCGTTTTCCAATATATGACGATACAATATTGGAATTACTCTTTTCTCCAAAAGCAAATGAATTTCTTTGCATTGGTCGATTCATTAGTATTCCAATGTTTAATTGACAGGAATATGCACAAGGAATAATTGCATAATGTCTTGCAAAGAAGAAAAAAAAGAAAAAAAAAAGTTAGTGCACTTTTTCGAAGAGGACTTTAGAAATATGGTAATTGACAGTCCCAGGATCGCAAACGGCAGTGTAGTAAAAACTTTTGACCACTGTAAAAAACGTTTGCTTGATATTGGAATCCATTCCATCTGAGGAATTTTGGAGCACTAACTGGGCCAATTCTTGCATTTCTGACTCTATTTCTGGGGTTGTGCTTCTCTCACTGTCATATACCTGAAGAGGAATTTTATCAGTAATGCATGCAAGAAAAGACCCCACCCTCCACAATCACTTTAAGCCATAAAAATAAAGTTTTGGTGTCTTATCAGAATCCATTTTAGGATAGTTTTTGTCATCTCATGTATGGAAGAAGATAATAAACCATTTATTTATTTTTGCAATATGATGATGTCAAAAATCCTTTTTTTTATTTTTTTTTATTTCGGCTTTATGAGAAGTAAAACGTGAAAAGAGAAACTTTTAACTGACCTTGTTTTTACTGTGATGACCAAGTTGATGGCAAATTCTGTTCGTAAGTTGAAAGAATCTGTCATACTTAGAACTATAGTTCAAGAGCTCTTCAGACACCCAACGCCCAGTTGTTAGATTTATTGTTTTGACAGTAAGTTCTGCTTCTCCTTGGTGTCTGTCTCCTTCCTTTTCCCAATTCGTCAGCCATTTTTCCCACTGTTTTAAAATATATATAAAAAAAATTAGAAATGGTAATAATTCGATTATAATAATATAGTCGAGTTTCGATCATTGCAACTCACAGCATGACGTAAACTGTGACTTATGTCTGTCCCATGAGCCACCAGTGCGTCCAAAGAGACATCGTTTAGGGTTCCAAGCACTATCCCCACAAGTTCCTGCCTTGTCTTTGCTTCCAATTTCCTGCAACCACCAAATATCTCATTTTAATTCTTTATTCCATATATATCCTAAGAATGTTAAATCGGTGGTTTGCCAATATTGTCTTTTAATCGTAATTTTTTTCACAAGAACAAGACAAAAACTGTGATGCTCTTTTTTCTTTCATCTTCTTCTGCAGTATATTTTGTAATGCTCGATAACTGTACTTTGATATATGTAATATAAGACAAATCAAATCAAATATTTTATTGTTTACCTTCCATTTACGTGTCCTAGTGCGCCAACACCATGTTTAAATTGCTGGACGAAATCTTTCCTCTCCTCAACGGAATTGTTGCTGTTGTCATTGAAGTAAGTGTCAATGGTCCGTAGCAATATTGTGGTCTTGGCCCATGCAAGTCTTGCTTTTGACCTTTCTGGCTCAAATATGCTGGCTGCTGCCACGTAATACGCATACAGGAGCTCTCTTTTGCTGACCCCAAAGTCTCCCAAGTTACATTCTTCGTACCACCTTACATAAGTGTGAATTGTTGTTTAGTTTATTGTATCTAATTAAGTAATTAACGCTAACAAAAAAAACATTAAACCACATATCACCACGGTGTAAAAATTTTTTATCTCTAATTCATTATTAACGACAAACTTACTTTTGAAAATTATCCCACTCAACGCGATGTAATGCTTGACAACTATTATAATCAATTTTTGCGAGCTCCAAATACTCATTATTGTTCACGAATGGCATCCTGTGATAATAACAATAGATTAGTTAGTCTAATTTCGTTGTCAAGTTCAATGACAGATTAAGAAAATAAGTAGGATGCAAGATTGTATAATTAAGTACTATTATGCATTATTTTTTCTAGAAAGATACAATTTAAAACCGTCGGTTTAACCATTTCTTTTGGATTATTATTCCATATTGCACTATAGAAAATGAGTCGATTCATGACAAATGAATAAAATAATAAAGAGGATGCCAAAAAGAAAAAAAAAAAAAAAATGTACCTGTAGAGAGTCTTGCCAATCCATACATCATCTTCCCCACCATACTGTTCTATGTAGAATCTGGCCTCCACTCTAGGTAAGTTGGCGAACCATGGCATATCCAATGCATACTCAACCTGTTAATTCAGTAAATTTATTTTTTTTATTTTTATTTAATTTATAATATTTTCCTGTGAAATTAATTACTGCGATTAAAATTGAAATTTTAATACTGTACCTCTCCTGGTAAGTCCTTGGTTATAATCCATTTATCTAAGACTTCATTAGCAGCTTGCTTTTCTCTGAGGAAAGTGGAAGAAAATTCCTTAGCTTCTTCGAGAATATCCTCCCCGGGAAACAGAATCTGAGAAGCTCTGTACAGGTTAAACATTCCGGTGACCGCCTGTGTTGACTGCCCCGCGAAGCAGAAGAAAGTATCACCTTTCTTGAAGTGCTTGAAGACATCTATCAAATACCAAAACAAATATATATTAATAAAGTATTTACACTAATTGTAAGTTTGAAATTACATCTATGCCCAGGATTTTAATCATTACCAGGAGAAACGTCATGTCCAAATAATCTTAGCATTCTGAATCCCATAGCTGTGTCATCAATATCATGCACCTCAGAATTTCTTGCCCAGCAAATGCCATCTTCTCTCCAATATCTGATCATAAATAAAAATTCAAATTAATATATATAGTTATATAATATTTTAATTTCCTTAAATAAGTTAATTAATATAGATTGTATTTGTACCTGGCAACATAGTTAATACATTCTTTAAGCTCTTGCTCGAAGAATCTCGATATTCCAAGGCGTTGCAACCGATCGACAGCCCAAATGTGCTCGAAAAGGTCAACCGGATAAACGTTTGGCACTGAACAAACAAAAATGCAAATTTAGAAACAGAAAAAGAATGTGGAAAGTGAAAGTAGAGTACTTATTTATCTACACAAAAAAGGGGGGAAAAAAAATAAAAGGAAAAGGAAAGGAAAGGATACCTCCTCCTTTAAATCTCTGGACAATCTTGTTTAAATAATCTAAGCAATTATCATCTTTAGTTTGCATGAGTGCATAGGCAGTGGAGGATGGAGAGAACAAGAATGACCCATCCTGGCTTTGCAATTTCAGAAGCATATCCCACTCAAGGTCTGGCATTCCTTCCAAGCTATGGAGTAGTGTGGTGGGCACTTTGTGCATTATGTCTTTTGGTATCCTGTCACGCATACACAATAATTACATTACATACATGTAAAAGAGATAAATCATCATAACAAAAACTCCAACTTTATGAATTAGTTTCATTTTAAATAAAGCAAAGTACTCCAACACATATAATAATTTTAGCTGAAGCTTGATTTATATAGTGTTGTGCAAAAATTAATTATATTCATTTACTTTTTGAGCTTCAGATTTCTGCTGGCATAGATCTGTTGCAAGACTGGAGATTCCTCGGGAACTTCAATGTCTAATTTTCTTGCTAGCTCTATAAGTGAAGGAAAAGCCACTTCAAATCCTATAGGCATGTGCTCAGCATTCTCATCTTCAAGCTTGCGTAAGTTGTCTTTAAAATATTTCATTCCTGAGTATATATATAAAGGTACGAATTATATAATATTTTAAGCTGAAATTGATTAACAGATAATTACAAATTAAATTATTAATTATTTGTCCATAGATACCTTTGGCCGCCTTATCAGGATGCAAATTCCATGATTTCAAAGCAATAACACAAGCAAGCGTATTGATAATACGATCATGAGCAGTGAAAATATCAGCATCACCCCAAGAACCATCCGGCAACTGATTATTTGCTATCCATTGAAGACTAGATGGGAATTGAGGTGCTCCACTTCCATTTACATCTTCAACAAGAGCAACCCACGCCGTATCATAAGCTGATATGGTTATCTCTCCATCCTCCATGGATTCCAACATTTTCTTAATGTTGTCGACACGTTCTGTGACCTCCTTCGATATTTTAACCTTAACAATATGAACATCAAACCATAACCACATGTTTCAGCATTTTTCTTAATAATTTCATATAAGTACGTGAGATGAGCGGGGCGGGAGGAAAGAGGAGAAAAAGAGAAAGAAGAAAGGGAAAATGTCAAAGAAAGCGACGCCTCCAAATCACCTTAGGTACTTGCTCGTCTATGTCATCTTCCACAATCTCATGCCACTTGATAACTGGCACTCGTCCATTTTTCTGAAACACAACGTCGTATTCTGCAGTATATATAAATATATAATTTAATTTTATCACTGATTATTATATGAGCAAAAAAATATATATATACATAGAATAAAATCAGAAATATAGCGGTATTGTTTGTACCTTGAGTATGAATCTGGGACTGGGACACAGCAGCGCATCTTGGGCGAAAATCGAAGTTAACTCGTTTGTCTTTAGCCTCGCACAACCAAACACCTCCTACGATAACAAATCAGAAAAATAAAATTAATAATTACATGGTCTTTTCTGTTGTAATGATTAAAGTTTCTTAGCTTTTCTTCTACTTTGGAGAGTAAAATATCGAATGTAAAAGAAAGAGAAAAATATCAGTTGTACTTTTCCGGAAGAATCAAGAGAAGAAAGAATAATAATTACAATTTCAGTAGATTCGTTTAAACAGATTAACAGGACATGCATTAGTTAGAACAAAACACAAAAGAATTTAACAGAAACGGTGTCGCTTTATGGACAAATAGCATAGAAGAATTAGACGATGGAGAGGAGAATTGAGGACTTACCAGAGAAAAGTGAAGGACGGAGACGGAGAGGAGAGAAACAGGTAGAAGAAGAAGAAGAAGAAGAGAGGATATGGAAGGGCTGAGAAGACATTATTGAAGATTGAAGATTGAATATTGAATATTGAATGTTTTGATGGTTTACAAGTTTTGTTGTTGTTGTTTTGTTAGGAAGAGTGAAATGGTAAGGATAGGCAAAAACTGATGTGGTATTTAAAAGCAAAGAGAGGGAAGCAAACAGACAGAATCGACTTCCCAAGAGATTCCCGCTAATAGTTGCAAGGGATATCTTCTTCCCTATTTTGCCCCTCTATCACCAAACACCCGAGAGGCTACATCTGTCTTTTTGTCCTTTTCTATTATTTGTTAGGCTTTTAAGTTTTTCTCTAATGTCTGCTGCTCTGCTCCCTCTCTCTACTTTGTTGAAGAGCAGGAAAGACTTACACGTAAAATAAATTAATTAAATTTATTTTTTTATTAAAATAAACATATTTCTAATAATATAGGGTTAGAAAATAATAAACGGAATTTGAAAATTAAATAAATAAATAAAAATAATTCGTAAGTAAGTCTTATTCAAATCAGAATTAAAAATAAATTTACCGTTTAAGAACTCTCGGTGGATCCCACAATTTTTTTTTTTTAATAATTAGTGGTGCAATTGTAACTTATTTTTTATCAAATTATATATATATATATTTTGAAAACTAACAAATTATAACAGAGTAAGCAGTTGAAGTTCCTTAATTTGCATATAGTTCCTATTTTTGCTAAACTTGCTGTCAATTACTATTCTTTCTCTCTTTACCTATTTAGTTGGATTTTTTATTTAAATAATTTCTTTTTCTATTTTTTTTATTCTTCATAATTTTCTTGGATTTTGTATGTAAGTTTCCTCATAGAAACTTTTGTTATTTTCAAAAGGGATCGCTTAATTATCACAGCGAAGTTTCTTTTATTTTTGCTGCTTTTGCTCTTCAAGTGGTATGGAGTCTTCAATGTAACAGTATACCCCAATTGTTACCAACTGCAGTCTTTGTTTACTCGGTGATTTTATTTATTTATTATTAAAATAAATAAATAGATAAAACTAATGCTTATAAAACTATTATTAAAATAAGGTGTATTTTCGATTATATATTTTAAAAAATAATAAATTTAGAATATTTTTTAAAGAATTTTTAATTTTTAATTTTTAAATTCATCACTGGCCAAGGTTAGATGACACCTTTTTATCTAAATTAACATTCACTGTTTGAAATAATTAATTTATTTTTTTCATGAAACAAACTGCTCTATTTATTGTATTTATTTCATTTAAAATTCTTTGATTACTCTGATTAAATTAAAACAGCGCTGCACAAGTTAACCATTAGAGTTAAATTACTTAATATTAACAAAAAAAAATTTCCATTTTATTTAAATTTACAAATTGCACAAAAAAAATTCCTAATTTTCATATAATCACTGTTTCTTTAACTAAAATTCAAAAAATAAATTCAATAATTCATAATATGAAATTTTCAGTAAAATAAAGAAAAAAAAAAAAACCTTAATTATAGTATAATTTTTATTATCATAAGCCGAAAAGGAAAAAAATCTATGCAAAAAGTAAAAAAAAAAATTATATATTAATGTCAAATTTTTATCGAAATTAAAAAAAAGATGCGTTGCTTGTTGAATAAACCAAGACAGTTATTATTATTATTTTTTTGGGGTCAATTAGTAATTATTTTTTTAATAATAATCAGTCAAAGCGGTTAGAGTCTTTGTCGTATGATAGAGAGGAATGGAATGGAAACATAATTTCTTCACAATCCTTGTCGAATCAAAAAAATATTTTTTTAAAAGAAAAAAAACGTCATTTTGGTAGAAAAGCAATTATACTCGAAACATTATTATTTTAACAGTATAAAATATGTCTTTAGTCAAACTAAAGTAGTTCTATATAATGATAATATCCAAAAAAAAAAAACAAAAAAATAAAAAAAAAACAGTAAGTTAAACCAGCAACACCACGTGATCACATTATAATCCACAGTTAATGTTGCTTAGGACACAAATATAATATGCCAATAAAATTAAGTAATTATCTTAACGACCTTTTGTAATAATTCAACCAAACAACGGCTAGGGTTCTCAGTGTTTGTTTCCATTGAAGAATCTCATCACTTATAATTAGGGTTATCTGCAACTCTATATTTTTTTCGTGGTCTCCATTTCTTTAATTGAGATTCACGTGATTCTGCATGTAAAAAGTTAATAGTTACATTCATTGTTTGAACTTTGAATGTCCAGCCACTATTGAATTTTACTGAAGGAGCGTCCATTTGAGAGAAGTTGCCGTTTACGTTAATGTTTGAATATCGTAAAGTCTGATTATTTATTTCTTACGAAAAAACACAAAGACAGATTATTTGTAACAGTATATTGTTTCAGAGTTTGCTTCAAGAGTACAAAGTAAATCTTGGCGGCCAATGACAGATACAAATATCGTATCTATACATTTCGCAAAGTTGATGAAATTGACTAGCTGCCATCTTAATTGGAAAACCATTTTCTCACAACATGGACAATGGCGTTGTCTTCATCATGTCTTGTCCGTCGTATGACTTATCCTTATATGGTGTTCTGATATTTCTTTTGCCCGATCTCTCCTTATTGGATGACTTATCCCTTTGGTCACCACTGGTATTAAAATTATTATTTTTTTTTTTTCCAGTCAAAAAAGCATGCAACAAACCAATAACAGCCCAAATAATTGTGAAGAAATAGCTGCATGCATTAACAGTTGGCAGACAATGGCCAAACGAATGGAAGTTGTTGTGATAAGTTTTTCGCCTATCATACTTGAAAAAAATGGCTGAATTTGGAATTCTATTCTTTGCGTTTGACAGTTGCTCAGTTTGCTATTAATAGTCTTCGTTGGCAATATTCCTCCACTTTCTGCTTTCTATGGATCGTAGACCCGCGGAATGGTCAAACATTATATTATTATTACTATTATGATTATATACATTTCAGTCCATGCAATTTCTCCGTCTTTTCCACTTGGGAGTTCAACTTTAGCTGGGCTTTCTGAACACCCAAAATAAAAAAAAAAAAAAATTACTCAAGTATGGGCTTCGCTTACTTTCTCTTGTGATAAATTTGGGCCCAACTGTTCCCTTCTAGAGGCCCCTTTTATTCTAAACGATGCTCACCACTTACGAGGCACGTCACGTGAACTGCACGTGTTTCTCTAAAACCACCGTTAATTAATCCCATTCTACAATATAACGATTAACGTCCAACAAAAAACAAAAAGAAATCAACGATGGTTTCACTGCGCTTCCCATTCTTGTTTTCTCAGCCCAAACGCCGCAGCGGTATTTCCAATTCCACCACCTCCCGCTCCTTCTCTGCCACCACCGTCGTGGTTTGCACTGTCGGCGCTGGAGCTGCTGCATTTTCCGGCGTAGCAGCAATTCAAAATCCCACAAATACAAGAGACTCGTTTCTGCAGACCGCACTGAATTTTCTCCTTCCTAATCACTCCTCACTGCCATGGGGATCGCTCGCTCTAGCAGACGCTTCGCCTGCTGTTGTGGAATCGAAGACCGGTGTGTCATTTCCTTCGGTTGTTTCTGAATCCCGGAGGCTTTTGGGGATTGGATTAAGGAGAAAGAGTGTTTTGGGAGTGAAGAACATTGATGTCTATGCATTTGGTAATTCCGCTTTTTTTTTCTCTAATTTTTTCCTATAAGAAGCTTTTTCAACTATGAGGAATACTTGAAAGACTATAAATTAAAGTAAATAAATAATTAAATATCCTTTGGTGGGATAAGCACACTGTTTAGGTGGATGAGAAATTCAGTGTCATGTGTAGAATTTGGTTCATTGGGTTATTTTCTCAATTTGGAAGTGTAATTCAGTGACTTAATGTTAAAGATGTAAGCATTATTTGAGGACAGTTTAGCGTTTGTGAGAGAAGATTTTTGCTTTAGTTGTATTCTAAATGGGTTTAGAGTTCAGCTTTAACTTTTCAGAATTATTTTTATTTATCTTTCTGAATTTATGGCAATTGGTAGAGTGAATCAGTACTATGTCTGATGTAGTTAGGTGATTTCCGTAAAATTGGTGAATCATGTATTAGAAAAAGCTGTTCGACTGTACAGATGAAGGAGAACTACCGAATATACCCTGAGCTTGTGGCCAACTAAACATTAATTTGTTCGTAGTACTGAAGGAATTTTAGCATGCTTGTCTCCTCGTTGTTTTCTTTTGCTTTCTCGGACCAAAACAATTCATATCGTTATAGGATTCAAGCTTTGCATTAATCATAATGTATATCTGTTTGGAGAGGACTTTTGTTATCATCTTTGTTTCCAGAAAATCAATTATAGCAGTAACTCTGAATTTTTTACCTCCCCCTGAGAAACTCTTCAGGTTATTCCCTTTTCTGACAACTTCCTTAAGAAAATGATGTTCGTTCAGCATTATTTTGTACTCATAGGTGTACTGTATTTTGCGGTTCTTTATGTCGGTACTAGTAGGATTGCTATTCTAAATAATCCATGAGCAATAATGCTAGCCAATGATACTGAGGTGCTAACTGTTAACTATGTATTATATCAATGCAAATAAAACATTGTATCATAATGTGAATGTTGGGAAAATCCGGTGAGTTCTCCATTTGACAGGACTATCTCTGTGAACAGGTGTATATGCTGATGATGATCAAGTGAAAAATGTTCTAGGTGAGAAATATGGAAAACTATCCATTTCTGAACTCAAGGAGAACAAGGAATTCAAAGAGGATCTCATGGAAGTAGATATTTCCGTAACTGTTAGACTCCAAATAGTCTATAGTAGACTAAGCATTCGCTCTGTACGAAGTGCTTTTGAAGAATCTGTTGGAAGCAGACTGCAAAAGTTCGGGGGAGCAGATAACAAGGAGCTGCTTCAGAGGTGAACTGTTTTTTCGGCTATTAATATTCTTGTGATTGTCCTTGTGGCTATAATTTCTTTAATGTTTCCTTTTTGAGTAACCTGTCCAGTTTAATGGTTGAAAATTAATCTAATTTTTTGACGACTCAATTGAAGCGGTATTTTCACTCTATTTTCCTTATAGCTGATGTGTGGTAGAATTTTTCATTAATTATAGACTTGTTACTCGTAGCTGTCTTGACATGCTTAGGCCCATCACAACATTGGCCTTGCAATAATGTTATTCATCCAATCCAACAATACCCGTACTTCTTCCTGGTGTATTTCTAGTGTTTCAGAAAGTATCGATCAATAGAGCAAGAGAATTTTTGTTTATTTACAACTTCCTCAAGAACCAGTTGTTGACCCTGTTCTTGCTTGATTTGTTGTGAACTTGGTATGTATTTTTGGATTCTCCTAATAGCCAATGCATGTGCAGGTTCACTTCTCAGTTTAAGGATGAATATAAAATACCACGAGGCTCTGTGATTGAGCTGTCCAGGGAAAAAAGCCATGTGCTTCGAACAACCAGTAAGATCACCTTGTCTTTTGTTATATTTTCTGAAGAAAGTTTCAAATCTTATTAGTGATTCTTAATTTAGTTTTTCATTTTGATACTGTCAAAACTACTACTTTAACTTAAGCTATGCACACTTGAGAAATTCTCTAGAACTTGAGGGGAGTTGCTAAACATTGGAAATCTGGGCATGGCCCAAACCCGATATGTTAAATGTTTAACGAAGAACCTGAAAATAGCAAGTGAAAATATTTTAGGACTTTGGAAATAACCAACTATTATTAGAGATTGAAAATTACTATGGTGGAACCTTACTTTATATACCATTATAGTGAAGATAGTCTAACTCCTTTTCCTTTTGATTTTTGTAGTTGATGGGAAGGAGGCAGGAAGCATACAGAGTAAAGCTCTTTGTCGATCAATTTTAGATCTATATATTGGTGAGGACCCATTTGATAGACAGGCCAAGGAAGATATCGAAAGCAAATTGGCATCTCTCCTCCAAAAGTGAGTCAGTGAACTGATCAATTCCACTCTGTGATCTGTATTTTGAGCACTATGATCCGTTTTTTGTTGAGATGGCATGATATCCTTTCGAGCTTGAGATCAAGGCTTAGGGAAGTCATCCAAGCACGTCAAATTTGTGTCTTGTTCGCAAGCTATACATTTTGGTTCTGATTGATTATCAAAAATGATATATAAAGAGCAGAACGGCCTCATGTTCTAGATTGTTGAAACTGACACTGTTCAACAATTATATCACTTGAGAAGATTTTCAAAGTGCATTAATATTGTGGATTCAGATACATTCGTTTTGTTTCTCGTTTCTTTTCCTCGGTGTTTTTATATTTTGACGAATCTCAGATAAAGAATGGCAAAATCCTACATAAAATCAAATGAACCGACGCTGGACTCAGAATGACAAAATGGGGCTAATATTTCTCATCATTAGAATGTCAATGTCACTGTATTTTCTGGTGGACGCTAGTTTGAGCAACTCCTATTGAGACAGCGTATATAGTAAGGAAAATTTCGAAAATTGCTATACAGATGATTTGCAAAATGCTCATAAAGACTACTTTTTCAAGTCTCGTTTAAAAAACAATCCACCAATGACCATCACAAGTTCAGCCCAAAAAAAACTTCACCCATTTACACCCCTGCACTGAAAATTTTCAAACCTTAAGCAATTCCTGCATGACAAAGTCCAGAATCAGCATATCCTCTCCATCAGATTAAAATTTTAACATACAATATTCAATGAAAATAGTATTTGAAACTGTCCAGCTGGAATCCCAGAAAAATGAGATAGTCAACATGTACAGCAATTTGAGTGCTGAAAAATTAAATTGTTAGGATACCAACCTCCATCTAATTATGATCAAGCAAAATTCATCTTGCTGACACTTTGATGGTTACAAGCAAATTTAAGATCAACCCACAGCGGTTATAATCCATTTTTAACATTATATTCAGATTGGTAGAGAACCCGAGTGCAAGATTTCTACCTCTGGTTCAGGCTTCAAGATTTAAGTTAAGATATTTGCCATGGGCTCAAAAAGAACTATATTTATCACATCTATACATTTTTCATGCAGAAAACCAAGCAGTGGAAAAATAATAATGATAGAAAGATATATTCTAGTGTAGAAACTAATGTACATTGCTTCCCATTCTATAAGTTGGGTTTAGAAGGAGATACCTTTTCCTTTTGCTTGTAGATGGTATCAATCTTTTTCATATACTCATCTGTCAGCTTCTGGAAGAAGCAAATAATGTTAACTTAGTGTTCTAACATAGAGGGCAGAGTATAAAGTCTATCTTATTCATCGTCACAGGAAAATGAAAGAGGATATGAACTAAGGAGAACATTAACAGGACAACGACAAAATCAGAAAAATGAGAAAACAAAAATTCATAAACCCGTAAATTGAAAGCAGATGTCTAATAAAATTTTATAACTATATCACATAATTAAAACACCATAAGATATTTCCAGCAACACCAATTGCAGCATGCCATGATGCTACAAAATAGTTTAGTTTTCCCCTAGAATATGATAATTATTTCCCAAATGCATCTTCCATTTCTTGGAGTATGGAGTTCTTAGCATCTTCCAGAAATATCCACAGTTTGTGGAAGCAATTTGTTAGTGAGTTTATTCATGCTTAACTTCAGTGACGAAAAGAGGCCAATCCAAAATCATCCCAGATAACGGAACATAAGCATGCAGTTACCTGAAAGTCACTGGACAAGTCCTTCACATTATCCTCTGAAAGCTTTTTTTCCTGAAGCGAAGGATGAAAAAAAAGAATATAAAGAAAGAAAGGAAACTCCATCCAGGGTGGTAGCCCCTCAGCCCAACCCCTTCTTCAAGAAAAATAAGAAGGAAATAAAATTAACTGGATAGAAGAACAATGTTCCTCAATTCAGACCTTCTCAAGTTTCTCACAGGCTTTCAATGCATCTCTTCTGATATTCCTCAATGCCACCTAAAAGTAACCAATCAATAATTGTCATTTTAAGGAGAAGGTTGATGGCATTAATGTAGTTTGCTAGTCATAAGGACATGATGAACTAGTGCAGTGAACAAACTAAGTACAAACTCATGCCACAAAAAGTCACGTATAAGTTATATATACATTTTATGGATCCCATAATATTCGCCCATCTGAGCTTATTCACCTAAAAGAGACCGTTATAAGTTATACATATACAATATAAACAAACCGTGAGTTATTAGAATTCTAAACCATTAACTGAGTACGATATGTACCTTTCCTTCTTCAGCCATTTTTGCTACCATTTTTGATAACTCCTGAGATTGAAAATGAATAAAGAAAAACCAAGTGAAATCCACATAAATCTCTATAAGCATTTGAAAGAACTGCGGCAAAAGGTACAGTACTTCAATTTTCAGCACACATTAGAGATCACAAGCTTCAAGAGATGACAAACTATAGCAACATGTCATTATTAGAACTACAAGGTAAAACAAATTAATATATTCAACTTTCAGATATTAACATATGTCTAAAACAAATCATGGCAACATTCAACTTTCACATTCTAATTTATTGTCAGTTTACAGAGTAACAGTTGATTAAAGGTCTCAAGGACCTGTTGGAGAAGCTACCACTCGCTAGATCCCAAAAAAAAACAGAGGAAATACCTTCCTTCTATCTGATGTCAATTGAGGAATGGATAAACGTATCACGTCTCCATCATTACTTGGAGTCAAACCAAGATCAGAGTTGACAATGGCCTTCTCTATGACCTTTAAGCTGGCATGTAAAGAAGTAAACATAAATCGGCAGAGTCAGGCACAACAAAAGAAATGTAAAAAGTTATTGCAGGTACTTCTGAAAATTTATAGTTCATACTGCTCGAAGAAAAAAAAGAAGAAAAATTTTTATTCTGGGTAGCCCTTGCAATAAACATAACCAAATGGTCAATAAACATTGCAATTGATGGTTTTACAACTTATCCTGTGCTCTTAGTAAATGAAAATTTTGTTAAAACTGTTAATCAGTAGTCCCTACTCTCTACCACTTGGTTGACTGCAGGAATGCTAAATTTTTCATATGCTATTCTATGTCTATTTGTTGATTTTATGTGGAATAAGAGAGCTTTTTTTGTCTTTCATTCATTCAATAAGATACAATTCACCCTTATTTATAGGTGTAGGCTATTTCCAAAATACCTAAACTACCCTTTACCCTAAAACTATACTACTTATACATTCAGTAATATATCACAACACTATTCCATAGAAGAGTAAATGAGCACAGTGTGATCTATCCTTTGGTTTATGCAATACCTGGATTTGTCATACGGCTGGACCAAAAGAGAACTTGCATCAGGAGTACTGATTTGAGCTATGCTTTTCAAGCTGACTGGAGTTCCATAATACTCCACCTGTAAATGCACAGTTTCATAGCTTTTCCAAAAAATAAAAAAACAAAATAAAATAACTCTTTAACAGAACAATACATCATAACTAATATAATTTCCATGACAAGGGATGCACAAGCCACTTAATGTTTGCTAAGTTGAACGCAGACTGCATGTTCAGCAAAGAATAACGTAAACCCAAATTGTATGTAACATTAACAAAAGAAAGATATATAGCTCTTATAAGTAGATTTTTCACCTCAGTAAAATAATTTCTTCCTAAAACATAAATCCCCCTAAATCAGAATCAGTTTTAATTGAACCTGAAAGCATGAAGGTGCTCTTCATTTGAAAATATCAAATGGAGCTATATTGTGGAAAATATTTGCCTTGAGAACAAACAATCAAAGTATGGCGTGCCTCTCCATTTGTACCTGAACTCATTCTCCTTTGTGCATAGAACATAAAAGTTTACTGCTGTGCTGATTAACGTATCTAGAGGAACTGATATATTTCATTTAATTCCTTCAAATCAAATGACACGAGACTTTTGGAACATACACATTGATATCAATCATTTCACAACAATTGAATCACAAACACATTTGCACAAAACCTAGACATGAATCCATACCTCAATCTTATCTAGCATTGCAGGGTTTGCTCTTCCTGTCCTTACAGAATTAAAATTGGTCCGAACTGTGTCAATAGTCCTGTCCATCCTTGCTTTCTGATCATAATCAACATTCAAAATTCAAAGTTCTTTAGACTGAGTGAATAAAATTCTAAATTCGTTCAACTTTTGCCTATCTAATTACACAATAAAATTTAACAAAACCAGTAATCAAAAACACTTACAACATCTTTCTCAACAGATGACTTTAGAGCTTCAATTTCTTCAAGGGTTGCACATCTAACCACTCCTCTTCTACATCTCTCACACACACAACATTGTACATACAATCATTATCAAGTAATAGCAAAAACACACCTTACTGAAGAGTTAATTTACTTGCCTCTTCTGCAACAACTGTTTCACAACAATGGGCTTGGTGAAAAGCTTAACGCCACCCGTGTAATTAGAAGCAGAGCTCCAGCAACGCACAATAGAACTATTCTTAGCATGGTGAGACGCTCTACAAAAAGAACCTGTAAAGCAATTTCATTTTAGAGTCATTTGCTTATGCACTACAAAAGAAAACGTTAAAATGCAGAAATAAAGGGGAGAGAAAGAGACAAATAGGAAGATTAGAAAACCTGAAACAGAGAAGAGGGCCTTAGGAGAGCTTGGGTTTGAATGGAAGGTGGAAGGAAGCGGTGCAGTTGAAGAAAACGGAGTCGCCATTCAATTAACAGAGTAAGAAGGAGATTTCGAGAAAGACAAACGGAGAATGAAGAGGGAAAGCGGGATTTTATTCTGTGGATAAGAGCTCGCTCCTTCAACTGGCAGCCTTGTTTGGTTACTCGGACCGTAATTCTTCCTCCGTCCATGCTGTTTCCTTCTTTATTTATTCCATTTTATTGTCGTTTAGGAATGTACAATTTAATTTATTTTTTTTATTTTTTTCTTATTTATAATGCCATAATATTCATAATTAATAATTTTCAAATAAATTAGTGTGCTTTTCCAATAAATAAATAAATTTAGCGTGTATTAAATTTTTTTTTTTAATTTTTTTTTTTACATAAACACAAACAGAAGATGGAATTTTTTTTTAATTTGTTGAATATGATTTTTTTTTAACTATTTTCTGATAAAACTCGTGTGAAGTATTGATTTCAAATTGTGAATTAGCTTTTGAATTTGAGAATAATAAATATACAATAAACTTATAAATTATAAATCGTAATATAGACTTTTATTTATCTTTGAACTTTGTATTTGATGTATAAATATAATATAATTATCTAATATACATTTCAGACAAGTCCTATTACTTGTGGTCCAATTACACTGCAGAAGCCCACGAGCTTCAACCCACCAAGGCCCATTCTCATGCATCCTCCACGGCCTCAGAGAACAAAGGACGTTATTAGTTAGAAACTATAGAAAGCAAAACGTTATTTCGATGAGCATACAATCAGGAACTCAATTTCTACGTGAATGCTTAGCAAGTTTTTATTATTATACATATAAATACAGGCAGCAGGTAAGGTTCCAACCCACCAAATCAAACCTCTGATCCAAATCTCTCTTTAACATATATGTATATATCCATGGCTTTGCTAAATAACGCAGCAGTACTGATCTTCATGGCAATCACCTTCCATGCAGTCTCCGTCTCCTTCAGAAATGCGTATACGGTAGGTGATGCTGAAGGCTGGACTGTTAACATTGACTACAATAAGTGGGCTGCTGATAAGAAGTTCTCCGTTGGTGACAGTCTAAGTGAGAGTCCAATTTTTTTTTTTTTTTTTTTTCTCACCAGGGGATTGTTTTTTCTGGGTGTTAATTAATTTAAATATTTAATGTAGAATGCAGCGTTTAACTACGAGCTACATGTCCACGACGTGCTGAGATTGAACAAACAAGATTTCGAATCATGCACAGCAACCTCTCCTATTTCAAGTTATGGCTCTGGCAAAGACGTTGTCACTCTTACAGAGGCAGGCCATTTTTTCTTCATATGCGGTATACCTGGCCACTGCAAAATTGGTCAGAAGCTTCATATCATAGTTCACGCATGAAAATTTTTCCCAAATAATGGAGTGTATCCTTGTCCAAAGTAGACTCAACTTCTAGCTAGCCTTCTGCAATCGATGAATATTCATAGGAAATCGATAAATCCTATAAGAAAGATTGTCAGTAGAAAGTAAGAATAAGTTTCAGTTTGTACACAATATAATGTGCTGTGTCTCAAAAATATAATGCGTCAACATTGTTTTCTTCGTTTTTTACTAAAAGATGTAAAAACCATATGAAACAAGTGAAATTCTTAGTATTACACGAAAATTTAAGGAAATGAAGTATGCCTAAAAAATTAAAAAGCACTCGAATCATCAAATTTACGAGAACGGAGTATTACATTGATTCAAAGTGAACCATCATACTCTAGGAACGACTGGTCTTTTTACAAAACATAAATGGTGAGGAATGGCTGGACTATATTTACTCGATTCAAAGTGCTCTAATTCCTGCAGAATTAATATATTTACTCCATGACTTGGCTGGAAGAATTCGGACGAAGCAGTCAAGGTGTGGGATGCTGAGGGGAAGAAAACAATCGAGACGAGATAGGAGAAGAAGAATGATAAAGACAACCCCGCCATAAGACATACGGGCCGTGTTTCTTAACCCAGCTTAGCTTTACTGATACCGACCCAATTAATTAATAAGCCTAGTCCATCCTTCAGGCAGAACAAACACATAAACCTTTCATTTGAAAAGAAATAATATTGGGGAGAAAATTTGTTATTGGAGAGACCACAGCAGCTGTCATTTTTTTTTTTTAAAAAAACATTAATAGAATTTGCTGATGCAATAAAAATTATCCAGCGATTGAAAATGAAAAAAAATACTATTTGAACCTTCTATTTTATCTGGGAAGGATTGGTTTTGTTTTTGTCGGTAAATGAGCATGCTCTTCACTTTATTTATTATATTTCCAAGTTGTGTATACCATAAAAGCAGTTCCCAAAGTGTCATGGAAGTGCTACTCTACCTCTACAATAATAATAATGGGTTGTTCAAGTTCAAGTTCAAGTGCTAGCATTATGGTGTCTTCCTCGCTCATCCCGTCCTTTGTATGGTACAAAACACTTTCTACGCAAAATTTTTTTACTCGATCTGTCTCCCTGAATGAATTTTTACGCCTTTCTATACTTGTGTTTAATAGTTTCTCTGCGTCTATTCCATCATTGTTACAGAAAACGACTACACGCCTTCAATTACATTTCTTTTAAGCCAGCGTTCTTTAGTTTTGTCTTCTTTAGTTTTTTTTTGGGGGGGGGGGGGGCGGGCGCGCGGCCGGG
>CANUEP010236669.1:0-22301 GCA_947857235.1 Jatropha podagrica
TAATTAATCTAGTAATTAGGTTAATTAAAATTGGAGTCATTTAGGGTTTTCCTAGTTTACCCTTAAATAATTAAACCAGGTGGCGACTCTCACACATCACGTGCATTTCTATCCTTTTGCATACGCATCATGCCATATGCATTCTGGCGGGGTAGGGGTTCACAGTAAGAACTCAGGGATGAAATAATAATTTCTCCTTCGTTTAATTAAAAGGTCTTTTCGTCTAAATACAGGGTATTTTACCGTTAATTTGAGATGAAAGTCCTAAAACACCCCTCCTTTGCTGACATGGATCACTTTTTAGCACTTAGCTTAAAAAAATTAAAATTAAAATTAACAAAGCACACGCCATATTCCACCAAGCTCACAGCCCTTCCAATCATTGGACACCTCCATCTCCTTGCTTCAATACCTTATCAAGCCCTTCAAAAACATTCAACTCGATATGGACCATAAATCCACCGCAGCAACGAGGGTGACGGAGATTACTGCATGCATTGAAGAGGAACCTTCATTCGAGAAGAAACAATAACTAATTTCAATAATTATAGCCAATCAGAGCATAGATTCAAAGCCCGTGATTTCTCATCCTCGTTCAATAGATTGGCCCTGTGCAAGTGAAAAAGACCGTTACGGCTGGAACCAATCTGATCACCGTCTGCAATAGAAGAGGAGGAAAGAAGGAAGCTATTCAAGCGGAACCCTAAAACAAAATAGATTCTAGTCGAGTATGGCAAAAATTCTAATTCCAGCGTTGGGCTTGAAGTTAGTAACACTCTTCAGTCTATTTGGTACAAATGCGGCTTGCTTCAGCTCCTCGACCAGGTCCTCGCTCTCTCTCTGGCACCGCATTGAATAAAAAGTTACATTTCTTTTTATATGGGAAACTAATAAAAAATTTAATTATCTTTGAAGAGAGAAACCTCTCAAGTCGGATCATATGGATATTCGAGATGCATCAGATGGATGGTATCATTTCTTAAGCCCCTCCTCTTTTTTATAGAATTGTGAAAAATAATTGCCTTCCCATTAATTTTTTGTTGGTTAAATCGTTTTGTAATCGAATTGGTTGTGCAACTTTATACTTACGTTTAATATTACAGGTCTGTTATAAGAGAGATGGTGGTCCGCGGGGCACCTGCTATTGCTATTGCAGCAGCTCTCTCACTCGCAGTTTGAAGTTTTTAACTTGCAGGATTTTAATGGCTGAGGGAGAGGGGGTGTTTTAGTACTTTCTTCTTAAATTAACGGCAAAATACCTTATATTTGGACGGAAGGACCTTTTAATTAGACAAAATTAAATGTTAAGGATGTGTAATATATGATATAAAATATAGGAGACTATTTAGATAATTATGGTAAACCTGAGGGATGAAATAATTATTTTACCTAATAAAAAAGCATTCACAGATAATAATTAAACAAGGGATATTTTATGTTGAATTAACGAGTTATCAAATTTCGCCACACTTATCCCATAATTGTTCTCAAGCATGGCAAAAATTCTCAATCAACCCAACACAGGAGTTCACTTCACCCTACCACAGCATTCTCTAACAAAAAATTGAAAATTTGGGAAGAAAAGCAAGTAAGGTAATAATCATTCATTACTTATTCCATCAACCCTATACCAATGTATAGCAACCTCAAAACATCATTTTAAGTACAAAACACAAAGACTTGAAAATTTTATGTATGGAATATATTAGGTTCCTCAAGAATTTAAATTGTTACACCTCAAAACATAAAGTTAACCTACCAAAATATAATACTCTAGGATTTGGCGTAATTATTCATAAGAAAGGAAGACGCCTTTCTCCACTCTTTTTTTTTTCTATTTGTTGCAACTTTGGAAAACTCATGTGCATTATCGCTTTTTCATTTTCTTATTATTCTCTTTTTATTTATTTTTTATTGCAATATTTAGAGAACTCATGTGTATTACCGCTTTTTTCATTCTCTTTTATTCCTCACCTTTTATATCGCTTTGCACGATTTGCACCTTCCATCTTTTCAAAATATACAGCCATATATCCAACAATAGTGCTTTAGATGAGTTAAACAGAGTTTCGAAACATGCACAATAACGAATTAAGCATAAACAATTTAAAAGTTTTACCTATTAAATGAAGCCTAAATGATTTGTATAAAATAAAATGATTAAAGGATGCTATCCATGGTATGGAGAAGAGTGAAGTTTACAATGAAGACTACTATTACCTTGCCTAAAATTTCAAAATGTCAATTTAATGTAAAGAAATTAGTTTAAGGACAAGAAACTTCTCTCAGAAGGTCAAAGGAAAACATCAATCACACTTTTAGGACAAGAAAGGAATTTAGAAAATAAAATTTGTATGTGGAAAGCAATCAAAAATTCCCATGGGATAAGCACTAAATACTCAATGAAATGCTCAAAGTTAGAAATTGAAAAATAAATAAAGCACAAATAAGGCGCTTCCAAAATCAAACTCCTCCCTCTCACTAACTCCTCACATTGTCCCCAAGATTGAATTATCAACAAGACAAAGGGAGTTCGAATTCCAAAAAGAATAAGGAAAATAAAAAAGAAGGTAAGAGAACATCCCTATGGAGGAGGCTATGCTAGTGCTAAGTTGAAGATGGGGGCCAAGGTCACCCCAAATGGTGCGAGATAACATGCAAGCGGTATGGACTTCAATGATCGTGAAGTAAGAGAATCAATCTTGTCCTCTAAATGCTCGATGCAAGAGGCAAAAGATGGTAAAGCTACTGAGGGAGCATCAGGAGGGGTTGACGTCGAGGGAGCAGCTACAATCTCCTTGTTTTTTTTTTTTACGAAAAACGTGCCTGTGTCGTAGAACTATAGGACCTGTAGGAGAAAAAAAAATGTCACCCTCCTCACGGCATAGTAATCCCATGGAGTCCAAAACAAATAAATCTAATGGAGGCATAACACAAACAACAAGCAAGTCATTATCATTAATGTCGAGGACATCCTTTCTAACAGCCAACATGGTAATAATGGAGCCTAAAAGCATGCCTCGTTTAGTGACAATGATGTTTTCAAACTAGGTGGCAAGCCGAAAACCAAGATTCACACACCGCTTAGTAGCCATATGTAACATCCATTGCCCAATCCCGGAGGACCAGACGATGAATGCCACATTCGGTACTGGAGCACCGTCTTATCTTACTTAATAATTATAAATCATGTATTAGAAGTGACTAAGTTTTTCATAAGAAGACAAGTAATATTTTTTTAAAAAAAACTAAAGCTTAAGGAAATTCCTACGAAAAATTCGCAAGAGTTTTCCTTAAAAATGAAACTTGCCAGAAGAAGGAAAACAAAGCACTTCCAAATATTTATCCTCCAAACCCTAATACTCCAACAACACAACAGGGTACGTAGCACTTCTAAATATTCACATAAGGCAATCTTAGGTACTATCACATTATAATGCCATCCATTCTCAAAAATCAATTACTAATAATCACACTCTTAGAATTCATATAAAAATGATTAGTCTTAATTAATTAAAGTTAAGATATAAATGGTTCATGATAAAGTAAGTAATAAATTATTGGTGAATAGTAGTTTACCAGTCTGTAAATAGTACTACCAGTTTGGACTTCGTAATATTTTGGTTTGAAAAAATTACTATTGATTTTCATTATTTTATTTAATATATTTGGAGTATGTTTATATGATTTAAGTGGGTAGAAATTTTTTCATGAATATTTTTGGAGAATTAAGAAATTTAATGAATATTATTTTCTAATGTAGTATATCAAGAAAGGAATTTATTATGAAAGTTGAAAGAAGTATCACTTCACATGATATAGGTAAAATTTAAACTTTTGGTAAACATTATTTGATGACTTTTGATTAAATTAGGAACTATGATTTTTAGGAATGAATGAATTGAGGTAAAGAATATCGAGTGATAACCTATATGTTTTATGATTTTGTTGGTTATTTGGAGATAAGAAGCAATTTATGTAAATGAAAAGTAAATGCATGCTTATGGAGTAAAACACGATTCATAAAATGTACAAGTAAATAGAAATTATGATGAGTATTGTCGATAAATTAGATAAATGAGGGTGTATAGGATCATGCTAGTATGTTAATATTAAGTAAGGAAATGTATGGTATTTATAGAATTTCTCTTATATTTGTCAAACTATGAAATTATTATTAAGAGTGAATTTATTTATGATTTTCGAAATAGTTAACTTGATTTGTGCACCTTTGGTATTTTTTTTAAATTTGATTTAAGTAATTTAAGTTTGTTGCTCAGGCAACCTCATTTATGGTATTTTTAAGTTATTTAGCACCACTGAGTTTTATACTCAGCGTGTCAATTTTTATCACACGCAGCTTAAGAGTGGTGGATGCTATACTCTATGATTTTAGCTAACTAAATGACTTCTTTAAGATAATTAGGTAAATATGCTATATATTGAAAAAAAAGAGAATTTAATGAATGATTTGTTTAAGGAGATTAAGATGATCTGAATAAATTTATTGAGATTAATGTCATTGTTTGGTGACTCTTGGGGTGCAACTAGAATCATGGTTTCTATAAATTAACGGGAATAGAAATAGGAAATGTTAGAATTTGAATAAAGGTTAAAAGATTATCTTGGATTTTATGAATTTGTACAAATTTATTTTTAGTTGAATTTCTGCTAAGGTTATATAAGAATGATTCCTATGTTAAAATAAATAAGATAATTTGGTATCAGAGCCTAACCCCCTCCAGTAGATATATGGTTCGAGGACGAACCACGCAGAAGCTAGTGGGCCTATGACATCCCGACCCGGCAAAGCGATCCTAAGAGGGGGGGGGGGGGGGGGGGTAGAGTTGGGTCCTAGCGAGGTTCTAGGATGGCAGGCTAGCTAGGGTAGTCGAATGCAGGACACAGTAATGAATCAGATCATATATCGAAAAGAAAATAACTAATCATCAGATGTGCCTTTTGGTAGAATGGTTGGAGAGTTGGAAGAACTCCAGGGTTAAGCATGCTCGCTTGATAGAAATTCTAGGATGGGTGACCTCCTGGGAAATTCTCATTTCACCTGCAGGACAAAACCGTGTGGGTCTTGCTGATCTAGTATGAGATGGATCCGCCTTGATCCAAAGCGGACAATTTCTCTGGTGGTTGGAGTTAGGGTGTTACACCATACACCATAGGAAAAATAACTTAGGTTTGGAGAGAACGGTTTTGGTGTCCTCAGTGCAACTAGGAAAGGTGGAATCCAAAAATTTGTCAATATATCTCAATATGGCATTTTGAATAAAGTTAGCTTTAGATTGACTAGCATGGAAAACGATATCAGACTAGCCAATAAGCGTCCTATATGCGTTTAAAGCATGAAAATCATCTGGATAATCGCAAAAAGCACCCAAATAAGAAAAACTCTTGGCAAACTCATTGTCAATGACACCCAAGGCAATATTAAAAGAGGTAACAAAAAAACTGAGCATACAACCCAACAATCTAAACTGAATGGTATTAGGAATACACAGTCGGCAAGAATCTTATCAACGATTAAATTCAAAAATAGAGTAAAATTCAAGATAGAGCTCGATGTATGCAGGACATGATAGAAAAAGAACTTCCTCCAACTAATAGTATCAATAAAACCACAAAACTCATCATGCAACTAAAGCACAACAATGGATGGCACATCAACAGATTTACAGGGTACAATTTCAAGATGTTGAATGAAAGCATAACTGTTCTTATGACAGTTAAGTCAAAATGCAATGTGCCATTGAAATCGGTGAGTCTAGGAGGTTATTGGCTCTTACCTTTCTGCATCCTAGCGCGACCCCAAGGTGGAGCTGGAACATTGTCACTGTGGTCACTAGAAGTAGGTGGAGAGGTAGTTGGGAGGTACGATAGGTAGACGCAAAAGGGTGGCTATCATGTGGCTCGTCGCTTCATTGTTGCGGTGGAATGCACAGCGCCTTAAGCGCACTAGTATAGGAGCGAGTTTGACGGCGTGAGGAGAGGGCAGGAGGCAAAGGCAAAGCTGGTTGGGGCTGTCACTAGCATTTGGAATGGGCATTGTTGGATATGGCGTCAGATCGAGGAAGTGTAGCCACAGGTTCTTTTGGGGAAGCAAAGCGCAACTCCTCGTCATTGGAGCTATTGTCCAATGGCGTTGGCGACGATGTGGCGGGACACCATGACGAAAATGAGGAGAAGGTGTCGGCCAAAAGCCTAGCAGCCTACTACTTCGTTTGCAGCATCTAGGGTTCAGCGAAGGGCAGCGTTGCTGTGTTTTATGGGTTGTGGTTGCTGCAAGTGAAGGCAACAGAGAAAACAATAGTGAACTAGGTTAAATGGTAAAATAGAAAAAGGAATAGCAAGGAGTAAATAAAAGTAAAAAGAAATAGAAAAGAAAAGAAAGAAAAGAAATATAAAAATAAGTTAAAAAAAAAAACTAAAAAGTACCACAATATCTCTAGTTTTCAATGCCCACCTAGAAAAGCAAGTACAATACTATAGTGAAGCGAAGAAGATGACTCAAAATAAATAAAGTAATAAAAATAAAACTGGAAAGAAAATCAAACTAAAAATAAATAGTAGGCTTGGGCAAGCCCAATATTGGATTGCCTCCTAACAAGCGCTCTTGTTTAACGTCTTAGGCCAGCCGTTCTCACCTCAATCCACCACATTGGGACTTGCTAGATATATCTCCTCTGGCTCAAAGACTGTGAATCCTTCATAGAATGACTTTAGACGGTGGCCATTAACCTTGAAAATCTTATTAGTTTCTAGGCTTCTAATTTCTACTGCACTATGAGGAAACACATTAGTAACAACAGAAGTCCCTATCCATCTAATTTTAATTTTCCAAGAAATACACAACATCTTTAGTTTTTAATGCCCACCCAAAAAAGCAAATACAACTCTATAGTGAAGCGAAGAAGATGACTCAAAACAAATAAAATAATAAAAACAAAATTGAAAATAAAATAAAAATAAAAATAAACAGTAGGCTTGGGCAAGCCCAACATTGGATTGCCTCCCAACAAGCGCTCTTGTTTAACGTCTTAGGCGAAATGTTCTCACCTCAATCCACCACTCTGGGACTTGCTAGATATATCTCCTCTAACTCAAAGACTGTGAATCCTTCATAGAATGACTTCAGACGGTGGCCATTAACCTTGAAAATCTTGTCAGTTTCTAGGCTCCTACTTTCTACTGCACCATAAGGAAACACATTAGTAACAATAGAAGGACCTATCCATCTAATTTTAATTTTCCAGGAAATAATTTTAATCTGGAGTAAAAAAGTAAAACTTTCTGTCTAATTTCAAAATTTTTTCTTGTCACCATTTTATCATGTAAAATCTTAGCCTTGCCCTTATAAAGCTTGGCACTCTCATAAGCTTCATTTCTAATTTCTTCTAGCTCTTGTAGTTGTAAATTTCTCTACTCACCTGCTTTGTCTAATCTCATGTTGCACTATTTAATTGCATAGAACGCACAGTGTTTTAACTCCAATGGTAGGTGATACGGCTTACTAAAGACTAAACAATATGGGGACATATCGATAAGGGTCTTATACGCTATCCGATAGGCCCAAAGAGTGTCATCTAGTTTAAGGCTCCAGTCCTTCCTAGTCAGATTAATCGTCTTCTCTAAAATAAACTTAACTTCTCTATTAGAGACCTCGGCTTGTCCACTCATCTGAGGATGATAAGCTATGGAAGCACGGTGTGTAACTCCATATTTTTTTAAAAGACTAGCCATGATTTTGTTGCAGAAATGAGTCCCTCGGTCACTAATGATAGCTCTAGGAACTCCAAACCTGCAAATAATGTTTCTTATGAAACTTACCACAGTTTTAGCATCATCAGTCCTAGTAGCTCTGCTTCCACCCACTTTGATAGATAATTCGCAATAAGTAGAATGTATGTATTTCCATAGGATGATGGAAACGGTCCCATGAAATTGATGCCCCATACGTCAAAGATTTCACATATCAGTATGGATGTAAGTGGCATTTGATCTCTCTTGCCCAAATTACCGGTCCGCTGGCAGCGCTCATAGGTTTTGGAAAATAAGTACGAGTCACGGAACACAGTAGGACGAAACAAACTGTAACGTCTAGACTCCAATCACCAGAGAAATTGTCCGCTTTGGATTAAGCCGGTTCCATCCCATACTAGATTGGCAAGACCCGCATGGTTTTGTCCCGTAGGTGAAATGGAAACTTCCCAAGAGGTCACCATTCTAGGATTTCTGTCAAGCGAGCACGCTTAACCCTGGAGTTCTTCCAACTCTCCAGCCATTCCACCAAAAGGTGCCTCTGATGATTAGTTACCCCCTTTTCAATATATGATCGATTCATTCCTTTGTCCCACAAATTCCACTACCCTATCTAGCCTGCCATCCTAGAAGCTCACTAAGAACCCTCTCTACCTGCACTCTTAGGATCACTTTACCGGGTCAAGATATCATAAGCCCATCAGCTTCTGCATGATTCATCCTCGAACCATATATCTACTAGAGGGGGTCAGGCTCTGATACCAAATTGTAACACCCACCACCGAGTCACAGAGGACCCGCCAACGAGCGCCACATTCGGTGCCGAAGCACCTTCTTATCTTACTTAATAATTCTAAATCATGTATTAGAAGTGGCTAAGTTTTCATTAGAAAGCAAGTAAATTTTTTTTAAAAATTAAGATCAAATTTTTAGGAAATTCCTATGGAAAATTTACAAGAGTTTCCCCTAACAATCCACTTGCCAAACAAAGAAAATAGATACACTTCCAATATTTATTCCTCCAAACCCCAAAACTCTAAATCAATATAATAAGTCACGGGACATTTCTAAATATTCACATCAATCAACTTAGGTTCTATCATAACATGATATCATCCATTTAAAGATTTAATTGCTAACGATCATTCATTTAAAATTCACATAAAGATAAAACTTCTTAATTAATCACAAATCTCGTTAATTTACCAACTCAATATTTATAACCTCAATCTTTTTACAATATTTGTATACATGTCATAGTTACGTCTTAATACATATCCTACCCAAAAATAGAGTTTCTTCTTTGATGTTATGCCTCTAGTCTTTAGGTCGCACCCCCTGCTCTAATCCTGCGTGTGACAAAAATCAACGCGCTGAGTGTATCACTCGGTGGTGCTAAATAATTTATTGATAAAATACCGAAGGTTGCCTAAGCAACAATTCTTAAATATAATTTAAACTACTTAAATCAAATATAAAATAAATACCAAAGACGTACAAATTAAATTAAAATATTTTGAAAGTCATAAAGAAGTTCATTGTTAAAAATAAATTCATAATTTGATAAATGTAAGAAAAGTTTCATAGAAAAATTTCATAAATACAAATATATTTCTATTTTCTTTTATAATAGAATAGGGTTTATTCTTAGTTAAGGGCTCATATGTATTCTGAGAGAAATATAATCAGATTCAGTTATGTAGATATCAGAATAGAAACTTGGTCTATGAAAGCGCCACCGGATGTGGCCTGTTAATCCGCCACTAGAAAATAAGCGCATTCGCTTATCCAGAAAGGCATATAGAGCCTAGCATATGATCATAGCTTATAATATAACAGAAAGGCATCAAGTCGAGCACACTCATTAACGAGAATAAACCTCAACTTACTACATTTCAATCATGCAAACTTGAGCCAAAAAAAAAATCCATTCTTTTATAAATAATCTCATTTCTTATACATAATTCCTTAGCAATACATTTTATAATTTAATACTTATTATTTCAGAATTTCTTAACTTACAACTTGTAAAGTTCATCAAAACCTTCTCATGTTCCAACCAAAAACCATACTTTCACAATACACTTGTATACATAGCTTTAAGTACTAAAAAATTAACATTTAGACAAACAAAAGCTTGCCTTACCACCTTAGGATGGTTCAACCTCTTTAGGTCAACAAAGGGGAAGGAGTTTTCCTTCCACCAAATACTATCTTTTAAGCCAAAAATACTTAATTAAGACATTAAAACCATTACTTAAAAACATTTAGTCTTGAAACTCATCTTTTATACATTGAAACTTTCTTTAAGTCTTGGTAAAATTCTTAAACATTAGAATACCAAGTAGTGGTTTAAACCACCATTAAATTACTTATAAACAAACTCATTAACATAAAAAAGAAACAAAAGCATAAAGCAAAAACTCATGCCCTTCCTCCTAAGGAGGTTCGGCCAAGTGTGGGAGAAGGAGAAGGGAATGTTCCTCTTCCCATTTAAGCATTTCATCATGCTTAGAAAACATGGAAAATCATACAAAAACAACCAATTAAGCAATTCCCCAACAAAATCACAAAATCTTCAAAATATACTTCAAACCTAAAAATTGGAAACTTACAGAAAATGAAAGGGGAAGGGAAATATTTTTGCACTAACCTTCAAAATAAGCTTGATTAAGCTTGGAAAGCCTCAATCCTTGGCTTTCTCCTTCCCTTTGGAGGATGGTTCTCCAACCTCTTCAAAGCAGAAAAAATTAACATTAAAATCAAGAAATGTCAAATGAAGGAGATGGAGGATGATGTAACGCATCAATTACATGTCTAAGCCATGAATTCTATTTATTAATTCACAAATTCAAATTTCACAACTTAGTTGTTGTGAAGCTTTTCTCTAATTCCCTTGCTTAGGATCACCAAATATCACTTCCTTAACTTGTTTCTTCAAGTTTAACCACTAATCTTTGATTTAATTTATCTATTTTAAGGTAGTTTAGAAGTAGAGAAATTGAAGAAAATGGAGGAGAGAAGAGAGAAAAGTTGGCATGGAAGAGAAGAGGAAGAAGGAGGAATAGTGTTAATAAGTGTTGCTTTTAAGTGGTAAAGTCAAACTTGACTTCTAAATTTTATGTCAAATGGATGGCTAAGATTAAGTTTCTAGTATTCTCATCCAAGGGCTCTAAAATATTCACCAAATAATTTTCCTCTAATCATTATTTAACTCCACCAATTTATTAAATTAATTGCATGAAAATAATTCCTCAATTTTTCTTAATATACTGCACTAGAAAACACTATTCAATAAATACTTAAATTCTCTAAAAATATTCATGAAATATTTTCTACCCACCTAAATCATGCAAATATGCTCCAAAAATATTAAATGAAATATTAGACATGCATAGTAATTTTTTCGGACAGAAATAATACTAAGTTCCGGACCGATGGTACACAGACTGGTAAATCCCTATTACCAACATTGAAAAATCACTCCTTGGTTTTCTCCTTCCCTTTAGAGGAGAGTTCTCCAACCTTTTCAAAGTAGGAAAAATTAATATTAAAATCAAGAAATGACAAATGAAAGAGATGGAGCATGATTTAATGCATTAATTACATGTCTAAACTGTGAATTCTGCTATAAGGGAAAAATGGAAAAATAGTAATGCGCTAACTCCAACAACTAGAGAAATTGTCCACTTTGGATGAAACAGGTTCCATCCTATACTAGACCGGCAAGACCTACATGATTTTGCCCCACAGGTGAAATGAGAACTTCCTAGGAGGTCACCCATTCTAGGATTTCTGTCAAGCGAGCATGCGTAACCCTGAAATTCTTCAAACTCTCCAGCCATTCCACCAAAAGGCGCCTCTGATGATTAGCTACCCCTTTTCGATATATGATCCGATTTATTCCTATGTCCTGCATTCCACTACCCTTGCTAGCCTGCCATCCTAGAAGCTCGCCAGGAACCCTCTCTACCCGCCCTCTTAGGATCGCTTTGCTGGGTCAAGATGTCACAAGCCCACCAGCTTTTGGGTGGTTCCTCCTCGAACCATATATATACTGGAGAGGGTCAGGCTTTGATGCTAAATTGTAATGCCCTGACTCCAACCACAAGAGGAATTGTCTACTTTGGATCAAGCCGGTTCCATCCCATACTAGCTCGGCAAGACGCACACGGTTTTGTCCCATAGGTCAAATGGGAACTTTCCAGGAGGCCACCCATCCTAGTATTTCTGTCAAGCGAGAACTCTTAACCCTTGAGTTCTTCTAACTCTCCAGTTATTCCACCAAAAGGCGCCTCTAATGATTAGTCACCGCCTTTTTGATATATGATTCGATTTATTCCTGTGTCCTACATTCCACTACCCTAACTATCTTGCCATCCTAGAAGCTCACTAGGAACCCCGTCTACTTGCCCTCTCAGGATTGCTTTGCCAGGTCAGGATGTCACACAAACTACAGTCTAGTACTTTGCGAGCATCCCGACTAGGCCCAAAGTTTCCACCACATGCATAAGAATGATAGAATTTTAGTACATCTTGAATCTTTGTATCCACTATGCATCTCCAGATAACTTTGTCACAGCAAAAATTCTAAAGATAAGGATCATCTCATACATAGTATCTGGATTCCTTACGAATTTTGTCTTTCTCAACTTTGGATAATAGTTTTGGGAGCAATACTGTAATAAAATAATTGACAATGTTAGCAAACCATGGAATAAATTTGTCATTTAAACTATAGAGATATTCATCCGGAAAGTCATCTTTTAAAGGAGATGGCCCTTCTTTGAATGTTACCTGGCTGAGATGGTCAGCGACTAAATTTTTCGAGCCTTTCTTGTCCTTTATTTCTATATCAAACTCTTGAAGGAGTATCCAACAGATCAGTCGAGGCTTTGACTCCTAAGTGAGCAGATATTTAAAAGCTGCGTGATCAGAATACACATTGATTTTGGTCCCTAACAAGTAGGATTGAAATTTCTCCAATAAAAATACAATTGCCAAAAAGTTCTTACTCCTTGGTAAAGTAATTGCACTGTGCATTATCCAACGTTCTTGGCGCATAATAGATCACATGCGGATTTTTCCTGATTTTTTTTCCAAGAACAACTCCACGGCATAGTTCCTCACATCACACATGATCTCAAAAAGATATTCTCAATTTGAAGGCTAGATAATAAGTGTAGAAATTAATTCTTCTCTCAATTCATGCATGCTTCATTGAACTTAAATGGCACGTCCTTCTAAAGCAGTTGACACAAAGGTTGTGCAACCTTTGAGAAGTCCTTAATGAAATGCTTGAAAAATCCTGCATGACCATGAACAGAATGAACTTCCAGCACATTGGCAAGGTAAAGTAGAGACTTAATCACATGAATTTTAGCTTTGTCGACTTTAATACCTCTTAAGGACACAACATGGCCTAAAATCAAACCTTGCTCCACCATAAAATGACATTTTTCATAGTACAAAACTAAATTTGAATCTAGACATCTTTCCAATACCTTTATGAGGTTAATCAAGCATGCATCAAAAGAATCACTGATAGCTAATATTTTTATAGTATTTTTAGCTTAGTTTTTATTAGGAATTTTAGTATTTTTAATTACTTTGATTAGTTTTTCACTTAGATTTATTTATATTTGTAAGTAAGTTCTCGTGATTCTTGATAAGCTTGATTTGAAGGGTTTTTAGCTAAAAAATAGCTAAAAATCACATCAAAGAAGGTTGGGGTTGAAATTGAAAGTCTAAAGCTCGACATGGCCAAGTCAGGGAAGTACACGGGCAGGCCATGCAATGCCACGACCATGGCACCCACTGGAAAATCAACCGGGTCGAATTTAGTTATTCAGCCCGTGTAAATCTGTAACATGGGTGTGGCCTATGCATGGGCTGTATGAAAATATTAAAAGGGCTCATCTTAAGCATTGCTCAACCCCAACCTGATGAAAGAAGAATCCTAACAGAAAGGAATCCAATTTAAACTAGTTTCCTACTCGGATTTGAAGACACCCTATCAAGTCTATATAAAGAAAGATCACAGCAGCAATTAGGGTATCAATTGATCATTGAATCTTAGATCTCAAGTCCCGATTCTATTCTTTTCTTAGTTTTTCTCTCTTTGTAAAAGTTCAAGCAATCAAGTTGTGTAAAGAATCAAGGGAGGCTTCTACGCTATTGTTTGACTAGTTTTTATCTCTAAACTCTTGATCTTATTTTATTTCCATTATTTTTTATTATTTATGGAATTATTTTCATATTATATTGGGTTTCATTTAATTACTATGTCGAACTAAACTCTCATACTAGGGATTTGATATAGCTTAACTTCCACCCCAATTTATGACATTAAATTTGTTTTTCTTTGTTGAAATTATAATTTATTATTGAACTTAATTCTTCCAGGTAGATTTTACCCCTTGGATTGATTTATTTCATTAATCACTATCAGAATAAGGAATTTTGAATAAGAAAAGGGTTTTCATCATTTAATGTAATTTCATGAGAATGATAACTTGATGCAGAAGCTATATGGTTTGACTTATGGGTTTTCATAATTTAATGACCTCAGGTTATGAATTCTTAAACAAACCATAAAACTTAATGATTTAATTCATGTTTGATTGCACTATTGGGAGATAGGCAATTAATGGGATTAAAATAGCTAACAATATATTGGGAGAGCTTGTAGTAATTTTAGGGTTGTTTCCCCTACTTGAGAATTAAAATTGATTAACAAACTAATACAATAAATTGGGTAGAGTTAAGTGAAGTCAATGTCCCTAGTAGCTTTTAAACTTTGATTTCTTTTCATTAAATATTTTTGTTTGAATTCTTTTATACTATTTCAGTTTATTTTACTTTACTTTTTATAAATATCCTCTTTATTATCCTTTAAATAATAGTAGATTAAAATAATTTTGGTACTTGGTATACAATCTTTGTGGGAAGATACTCTGCTCACTCTTTATTACTTGTTGCGATTTCGTGCACTTGTGAAAATTGCTACCAAATTTTTTACGTCGTTGCGGAGGATTGGCATTACCAATATCAATACTAATTAATTTGTTATTAATTTAGACATTTATTTTTCTGTTATTTTAATTTTCTAAAAATTCTTTTAGGTGTTTATGCAAAGACAATCTGAAAGGGTTGAACCTTTAGTTTTTTATCTATAAATTGAAAGGACTTGTCGAAGGAACAATGCTAAAAAGAGAAATCGAGAGTGTGAACAGCGAAGGCAATCAACCATGGCTGGATTAGCAGACGAGATTCATGACTTAGTGGAGCAAGAGGAACAAGAGATACTGCAGCACCAATTGGAGCAGAATCGAAGAAATCCTATTCGCACTTTGTGAGATTACACTACCCCTTTTCTCAATGGAACCACCTCTAGTATCATTAGGCTTAGGGTAGAAGCTAACAATTTTGAGATAAAACCTGCCATTATTCAAATGCTTTTTATCTCAATCTAATACGGAGGGTTACCCAGTGAGGATCCAAATGCCCATATCACTAATTTCTTGGAGATTTATGATACCTTTAAACAAAATGGACTTTCTGAGGATGCTATTAGGTTGAGATTATTTCCTTTCACCTTGAGAGATAAGGCACGTGCTTGATTATAATCGTGTCCTGCAGGAAGTTTTACCACATGGGATGAGTTAGCCAAAAAATTTTTGGCAAAATTCTTTTCATCATGATCAAGAAAGCTTGTATGAAGCTTGAGAGAGATTGAAGGACCTATTGAGAAATTGCCCACATCATGCTCTACCTAAGTTGCTACAGGTACGAACTTTCTATAATGCATTGTCTCCTAATATTAAGATTACTTTAGATGTAGCTGCTGAGGGATCTTTTGAAAGAAAAGGGATTGATGAGGCTTATGATTTGATAGAAGAGATGGTGAGCAATAGTCATTATCAAAATTCCTTGGAAAGGAAAAAGACTGTAGGAATTTATGAGATTGATGCCATAACTGCACTTAATGCTAAGGTGGATAATGTGGTAAGAAAATTGGATTTATTAACCACTAATCCTATTAATTATATTGTGCAAGCTTGTGATAGGTGTAATGGTCAACATGGAGTTGGGGAATGCATGTTGGATAATTTAAACCCTCAAACTTTCAAGCAAGTCAACTACGTGATGAATCAAGGAAGGAAGCATTACCCATTTTCTAATTCTTATGATAATAGGTTGAGAAACCACCCTAATCTTTCATATGGGAATCCAAACAACGCCTTGAATCCACCACCAGGCTTTCCTCCACAAGATAAACAAGGTACATGATGATCAACTTACTACTCTTTCTAAATCTCACATGGAATATATGAATGAAACTAGGGAAAATCACAAAATCCAACAAGCAACAATTAGGAATTTGGAAATCCAATTTGGAAAATTTGCAAGCATGATGGCCTCAAGACCTCAAGGTATGTTACCTAGTAATACTGAGAAAAATATTAAAGAACAGGTACAGGCTATTACTTTGAGGAGAGGAAAAGAATTGGAGGAACCCCCAAAAAAGGAAGAAGGACATTCCTATCATTGATCTTGAGGAGAAAGAGGAGGTAAAACCTTATGTTCCACCTATTCCTTTTCCTCAAAGACTCAAGCAATCCAAGGATGACAAAAGCTTCCTCAAAATTTCTTAATGTGTTCAAAAAGCTTCAAATAAATATTCCTTTTGTTGAAGCTCTTGCTCAAATGCCCAGTTATGCAAAATTTTTTAAGGAGATTTTGAGCAAGAAAAGGAAGATTGATGATCAAGAAACGGTAATGTTAACGAAGGAGTGTAGTGCAATCATTCAAAATAAATTACCTCCTAAGTTAAAGGATCCAAGAAGTTTTTCTATCCCTTGTAATATTGGAAATCTTGATTTTAATAAGGCTTTAGTTGATTTAGGTGCAAGTATTAATCTTATGTCTTATGAGGTTTTAAAAATGCTAGGGATGGGAGAGCTGAAACCAATAATGATGTCTCTAAAATTAGCATATTGTTCAATCAAATACCTAAGGGGAATTGTGGAAGACATACTCGTCAAGATAGGTAAATTTATTTTTCCTGTTGATTTTGTTATTCTTGATATTGATGAAGATAGAGAAGGATCCCTTATCCTTGGAAGAACTTTCCTTGCAACTGCAAGAGCTTTGATTGATGTTCACTATGGTAAGTTGACTCTAAGGGTAGGTTAAGAGAAAGTTATTTTTTATGTTCTAAAATCCTACAAACTTCCTATGGATTCTGGCGATTATTTTAGAATTGATATCATTGATAATTGTGTGGGTGATACTTTGCTTGCTAAAGATATTTCAATTATTAATAACATTAATACCAATGCTCAAAATATCAAAAAGGAAGAGAGCGAATCTCCAAAGCAAGAACTAAAACAACTTCCTTCTCATCTTAAATATGCTTCCTTAGGCGATAATAATTCTTTTTCTATTATTATTTCTTCTCACTTATCACTTGGTCAAGAGGAAAGGTTGTTCTAGGTTTTAAGAAAGAATAAAAAAGCCTTGGGATGGTCAATTTCAAATTTGAAGGGAATTAATCCAAGTGTGTGCATGCATAAGATCTTGATGGAGGAAGACTACAAACCTACAATTGAACACCAAAGGAGATTGAATCCAAACATGAAGGAAGTAGTTAAGGCCGAAGTCATTAAACTATTGGATACAAAAATCATTTATCTTATTTCAGATAGTAGTTGGGTAAGCCCTGTGCAGGTTGTTTCCAAGAAAGGAGGTATGACATTATTTCAAATAATAATGATGAATTAATTCCTTCTAGAACTGTCACAAGTTGGCGTGTTTGTATTCATTATCGTAAATTGAATAAAGCAACACTTAGAGACCACTTTCCTTTACCCTTCATTGTTCAAATGCATGAAAGACTTGCAGGTTATCCTTACTATTGCTTTCTAGATGGTTATTTAGGGTATTTCCAAATTCCCATAGCCCCCGAGGATCAAGAAAAGACCACTTTCACTTGCCCTTATGGTACTTTTGCATATAGGAGAATGCATTTTGGGTTATGCAATGCACCTGTGACTTCTCAAAGGTGTATGATGTCCATATTTTCTGACATGGTTGAGAAATTCATTAAGATTTTTATGGATGATTTTTTTGTGTTTGGTTCTTCCTTTGATTCTTATCTTCAAAACCTTTCTCTTGTAATGCAGCAATCTGAGGACACTAACCTTGTCTTAAATTGGGAAAAATATCATTTTCTGGTTAGTGAAGGTATTATTTTAGGGCACCGGATTTCTAAAAAGGGAATTGAGGTAGACAAAGCAAAGATTAAAGTGATTGAAAAGCTACCACCTCCAAATTCAGTTAAAGGAGTTAGAAGCTTTCTTGGTCATGTCGGATTTTATAGGAGATTCATCAAGGACCTCTCAAAAATCACTAAACCTCTTTGTAATTTATTAGTTAAAGATATTGATTTTGATTTTAACGAAAAGTGTTTAAATGCTTTTAACAGGTTAAAGAAGGAATTGATTTCAACTCTCATAATTGTCGTACCCTACTAGAGTCTACCATTTGAGCTTATGTGTGATGCTAGTGATCATGCCGTAGGAGCTGTTCTTGGGCAAAGGAAGAGAAGAAATTGCGTGTCATTTATTATGCTAGTCATACCTTGAATGATGCGCGACTCAACTATGCCACCACTGAAAAGGAGCTCCTAGCTATTGTTTTTGCATTTGATTAATTTAGAGCATATTTAATAGGAGCTAAAACAATAGTCTATACTGATCATTCAACTATTAAGTATTTGCTAGAAAAGAAAGATGCAAAGCCTAGACTAATTCATTGGGTTCTTCTCTTACAAGAATTTGATTTGGAGATTCGTGACAAGAAGGGAACCTTGTAGCTGATCACCTTTCCAGCCTTGAGTTGGGGAAGGAAGAAAAAGAAGAAGTTCAAATTAATAAAGACTTTCCCCATGAACATCCCCTTCTCTTAGCAAATAGGCAAGCTCCATGGTATGCTGATATAGTAAATTTTCTAGCTTGTAAAATTCTTTCTCCTAGTCTTTCTTGCCAATAAAAGAAAATTTTTTTCCATGATGTTCAATTCTATTATTGGGAGGACCCTTTCTTGTTCAAGTATTATAATGACCAACTTTTTAGAAAGTGTGTACTGGAGGAAGAGATGGAGAGTGTAATTAAACATTGCCATTCCTTTGAATGTGGAGGACAATTTGCAGGAAACAAAACGACAGCAAGGGTATTAGAAAGCGGTTTGTATTGGCCTAACTTATTTAAAGATGCTTTTAACTTTATTCATCTTTGTGATCATTGCCAAATGTTAGGTAATATCTCCAAGGGACATGAGATGCCATTGAACAATATTCTTGAAGTGGAGATCTTTGATGTTTGGTGACTAGATTTTATAGGACCATTCCCAACTTCCTATTCAAATCAATATATCTTAGTGGCGGTGGATTACGTGTCTAAATAGGCGAAAGCTATTACTTTAACAACGATGCTAAGAGCGTGATGAACTTCATCAAGAAATACATCTTTACGCGCCATGGTACCCCTCAAGCAATTATCACGAATGGAGGTAAGCATTTTTGCAATAAGTATCTTGATTCTCTCCTTGCAAAATATGGTGTTACTGATCGTGTAGGTATCCCTTACCATCCACAAACAAGTGGGAAAGTTATTGTGACATCCTGACTCGGCAAAGCAATCGTAAGAGGGTGGGTAGAGAAGGGCTCCTAGCGAGCTTCTAGGATGGCAAGCTAGCTAGGGTAGTGGAATGATGGACACAGGAATGAATCAGATAATATATTAAAAGGGGGGTATCTAATCATTAGAGGCACTTTTTGGTGGAATGACTAGATGGTTGGAAGAACTCTAGGGTTAAGCGTGCTCGCATGATAGAAATCCTAGGATGGGTGACCTCCTGGTAAGTTCTCATTTCACCTGCGGGACAAAATCGTGTGGGTCTTGCCAATCTAGTATGGGATGGAACCGGTTTGATCCAAAGCGAACAATTCCTCTGGTGAATAGAGTCAGGGTGTTACAGTTTGGTATCAAAGCCTGACCCCCCTCCAATAGATATATGGTTCGAGGACAAACCACACGGAAGCTGGTGGGCTTATGACATCTTGACCCAGCAAAGAGATCCTAAGAGGGCAGGTAGAGTAGGGCTCCTGACAAGCTTTTAGGATGGCAGGTTAGCTAGGGTAGTGGAATGCGGGACACAGGAATGAATATTGAAAATAGGGTAACTAATTATCAGAGGCGCCTTTTGGTGGAATAGTTGGAGAGTTGGAAGAACTCTAAGGTTAACCGTGCTTGCTTGATAGAAATCCTAAGATGGGTGACCTTTTGGGAAGTTCCCATTTCACTTGCGGGACAAAATCGTGCGGGTCTTGCCGATCTAGTATGGGATGGAACCGGTTTGATCCAAAGCGAAAAATTCCTCTGGTTTTGAAAATTCATCTGGTGGTTAGAGTCAAGGCATTACGGTTAAGGTAACTAATAGGGAGATCAAAAAGATTCTTGAGACTACAGTTGGTCAATCAAGGAAGGATTGGTCCAAGAAACTTGATGCACTTTGTTCCTATAGAACTGCATTCAAAACACCAATCAGGATGTCTCCATATTGAATGGTCTATGGTAAGGCTTGTCATCTAGTAGTTGAGTTGGAACACAAAGTGTATTGGACAATACAGTTCTTGAATTTCAATACCAAGGAGGTAGGAACACTTTGACAATACAGTTCTTGAATTTCAATACCAAGGAGGTAGGACAATACAGTTCTTGAATTAAACATGGTGGATGAAATGAGGATGCATGCCTATGAGAGTGCCAAAATTTGCCCATAAGTGTGCCAAAATTTACAAGGATCGGACCAAAAAGTGGCATGACACGCATATTATCTTGCGGGATCTGAGAGTCGGACAAAAGATATTACTCTATAACTCTAGACTTCATCTTTTTCCAAGTAAATTGCATTCTCGATGGTCCGACCCCTTCATCATAAAAGAAATTTTTCCACATGGAGCGGTTGAGATAGTTGATGGAGATCAAAGCTTCAAAGGTAATGCTCAGAGATTGAAGGTTTACCAACATGAAGCTTTTGATCCAGTCAAAACCATAATAAGCCTCACTTGAAAGAAAAGGAGTAAGACTCAAGCTTAATGATGTGAAACAAAAACACTTGTGGGAGACAACCCATATTTTATTTTGGTTTTTAATAAATTCTTCTTTTTAGTATATTTTTAGTAACATTGATTTATTTTGTTCAAATAATTTTATGATCTAACTGAATTACCCAAGCTTAAAAGTGTTAACTTTTGTGTTTTTAGGTACTTAGGGACTGAAGTCAGGGAAGTCCACGGGCTGGCCGTGTAAAACGCCACACCCTTGGTTTAAAAATGCTAAAAAGAGCTGAAGAAGCAGTGGACTCCATGGGCTGGCCATGTAAAAATCCACCCCCATGGCATCTAATAAGGAAATAACATGGAGAGACAAAGGACTCCACGCCAGTGGCATGGATAGGCCATGCCCGTGGTGCAAGAGCGACACAAGATGGACCACGTTGAGATGCCATGGCTAGGTCGTGGCACAACCAGTGGATAAAAAGAGACCCTCAGTGCACTCCACACCCAAGAGCCACGGACGTGGCACAACCAGCCGAAAAAAAAAGACTTATAGTGTAGTCCACAAGCAAGGCGTGGCACACGCCACGCCCGTGGCCCACCCAGTGCAAAAAGAACCCCAACTCAGGGCACTCCATAGGCAGGGACCACGCCCATGGTGTGCCCAGCACAAAACTGCCACAGGGGCAGTATGGTCCACGCCCGTGGCATGGAGATGCCGCCCCCGTTGCAGCCTAAGAAGAGTCTTTTTAAAAGGTATGTTTCCTTTATTTCAAACCCTAACTTTCTTATTTCTCTCTCAAACCTCCTCCCTCCCTTTCTAAAAACCTCCATAGCCACTTTCTCTCTCTAAAAACCTCCACAACCACCATCCTCTACTCTCTTCTTCTTCTTCTCTTTTCTCTTTCTCTTCAATAAATCTCTCATCCATTGCAGCCAAAACACAAAGGACTTCATCCTCTTCAAGAGCATAATCAAATGCTTTGGTTCCCGCGCAAAATCCATCCAAAGGAAGAAGAGCAACCACCACACCACCACAGGAGAATCCACCACCACCATTCCCACTCTCCGACCTGGATCAAATTAAAAGGTACAATACGCTTGTCTCAAAGCCTATGGTTCCAAATAAATTTATTGATGAACATGCTTTGAGTTTGATGGTTTGAGAGATACTGTGATAGAGCCATTATAAAGGATTGGGTGGGGTAGTTTTATCACTATGAAGGATAATGTGTTTGCACCTTTAACTCTTGAATTTTTAAGTACATATGTGTAACGCCCCAAAATTTCAGATCTTAAAATGATATTATTTAGGCGAGTCATGAATGGTATCACCCGAGGGAGAAAAAAATATTTTAATTGGACTCGATAATGATATTGAGCATAATTAATATTTGTGGAGTTAATT
>CANUEP010236732.1:0-97170 GCA_947857235.1 Jatropha podagrica
TAATTAATAAAACTAATCAATCAAAATATCAAAATTAATAATTAATTAACTACTAAAATACTAAAAATTACTAATCAATCATCTAATCAAAATATTAACAATTAACCAAAATACTAAAATTCAACTACCTAATAAATTATCAAAAATTAACTAATTAACTACAATTATTCCTCAAATATTAAGATTCATCCAAACAATATATAATCCACAAATTAATCTACTAACCAAAATAATTAATCACTCAAATAATAAAATCATTCAACCAAATATTCTAAAATTAACAAACTAATTAATAAAAAATTTAACTAAATAAATACTGAAAATAATAAAATTAATACCCAATAAATATCAAAGTCCCGATAAATCCTTGAATCGGAGGAGGAGGAGGAGACGGTGGCCGGTAGCAAGCTGAGCTTGCTGTGGTTACTGGAATGGTGGCCGGCAGGAGGAGAGGAGCAGCCTGGTCTGCTGGGTCACGGGTTAGAGAGAGAAGGGAGGAGCTGGGTCGCGCGAGGAGGAGCTGGTGACTGGCTGTGGCGCGACGGAGGAGATGGTGGCTGGCTGTGGCGGTATTGGAGGCGCTGCAGCTGGTCTGTGCGCAGAGAGCGACAGGGAGAGAGAAAGAGGAAAAGAGAGAGAGAGAGAGAGAGAGAGAGAGCTGGAGCTAGAGCTTGAGGCGTGGCCGGCGTGGCAGTGGCGCGGTGGTCGGCGCAGTGAGGGAATGACCAGAGACAGGGAGAGAGAAGGAGAGAGTGAGTTAAGAGGGAGAGGAGAGTATCGATGGAGAAGGAGAGAAGGAAAATAAAAAAAGAAAAGAGGGAAAAGAAAGAAAAGAAAGAAAGAAAAAGAAAAAGAAAAGAAAAAAAATATATTAAAATTAAAATTATTAATAAAAACAAATCACCCTACACTAAAAAATATTCAATTCGAGTTTAATTTTAATTAATTCGATTCAATAAAAATATTAGTTCGAATTTTATTCAATTAACTATTATTTATTAATTTTAGAGCGAACTAAAATAGTTTTCGGTTCTAATAATATTACGTGGCATAATATTATTAGCTGATAATTTAACGATTAAATTTAAATAAAAATTATTTTGAAATTAAAATTTCAGGGTATTACAATAACTAATAATACTAATTACTATTTAGTTCAACATAATACTAATTACGATAAGTAGTAATTTATTATTATTATTATTATTATTATTATAAAGGAAGATTTATTTAAGTATTAAATATATAAAAAATAAATAAAAATATATCTATATTTATAATTTATAATATTTTATAATAAATATATATATAAATACGAATGAGGAATATTAGGTTTTCAAAATGCCCTTATGTATTATAATTAATAAAAAATATTATTAAAGATAATTTAATTTTATTGTAATGAGATAATTTTTAATTTTATTGATATTTTATTTGCAATAAAGATAATTTAATTATATTTTAATTAATAAATTTTTAACTTTATTATGATTAGAAATATAATTTAATAAAAATATTTAATTATGCATTTAAATTTATTAAGCTCTAACTAACGTTGAGATTCCATACCGTATTTATTTTTATTATAATTATTAATATTATAATTTTAATATAATATTATTCTAATTATTATTATTATTATTAATTTAATCTGATTTTAATTAGAAATTTATTTTACCATACCACTATAGTTTTAATTATTTTTTACTATTAAAAATTTATTGCTTTTGATTATCAATAAATAATACTTCAAACTTTTATTAATTTGAAATTATTAAGCTTATAAATATATATTTCTCTTATTGTAAGTATTAACTCTCTCTATTTATATATTAATAAAAAGTTGTTATTTATATTTTTTATAATTTAAAATTCATTAAATCCTCCTTAGTTGTGTTTAGAATTATAAATTTATCAGTTTATATATTCGTCAGAAACAACCGTATTTAACAAGTTAAATAATATCAGAAACAACCCTAAACAATCGATACTAAGTATAGTAAAGAAAATAAAATCTCAAGTTATTAACCAATATTAAAAAAATAAAAAAACCAATGTTTCTGATTCTAAAATAAATATTTTATTTAATTATTAATTTTAATAATCGATTAAGCATAATATTTACTCAAATTGACTTGATTCACATGTGTTTATTCCCAGTTAAGTGCAATAAATGATCAATTTACCCCTGTCATTTAAATATAATTCAATCTATGTTATTATTTCTTTCTAGTAAGTTGATTTACATACCAAAACACAATTATATTTCTTAAAAAATAATGCATTTCTCCACGAAACCTTATTTTTAAATTATAAACAAAAATATCCTAAAATCTTGAGATTCAACTATGCAAGGGAAAATGTTTATTTAGTCCATTACAACTTTTGAAATTATTTCTTTTCACAACTTAAAAACAACCTTCTCAATTATGAAAAGGAAAATACTTTGTTTCATCCATGAAAACATGCGAACTTAATCAGCCCTGTTATTTAAAATTTGATTCTCGTTAAATGATCATTCCATCTAACATCGGATAATAATAATAATAATGTGAGAAGCTCGGTAAGCAGATGTGTCAACAGAGAACTCAGAGAGAGAGATCTCATACAACAACCGGCCAGTAAACATCTCACTGGTAATTAATATAGCTACAGCCGCTTTGGCAAGTCGAGGTCAAGGTCACCGATTCCGAAACCTTTCCTCGGTACATATAGCCTTCAGATCAAAACAAAATCACAATGTAACCAGGACACGAATAGAAAATGGAAAAAAAATTGAGACTTAACTCCCCTGCTGTGACTTCAAAATTTAATTTAGTTATTCATGACCTATGCCACGTCGGTATTCCCGTAAAAATTATGTTAAACTCTAAAATGAACACCGTTGGTTATTAACTGAGAAAGGATACATGCAGCAAAATTACCCTGCCACTAATAAACAGACACATTCAAATCATACTCGCCAAAAATAAAATTGAAATTTCAATCCTTAAACAGCGTCTCAGACATCCAAGGAAGGATAAAGCAGCACAAGCTCTCAAGCCTGGCGAAGGCGAAAGCTCTTAGGCGGCCACTGCGAATGTTCTTGAGAAACAAGCCTTTGGAATTGTCATCATCAACACATTGGTATTATAAATTTCAATGAAGGGTGTATACTTGTAAAACAAGCTGATCGTGAGAAAAACCAAAAATCAAAAAATTCACGTCACTATATAAAATACTTTATAAGAACAAACAAAAATTTGAATTTGAATCATACAAATTGTATGAATATTATACATTTCATCAAAATTGATAAAAACAAATCTCATTTAATATTTTTCCGATAAAAAGAATGCAGAAGTTTCAGACATCCAAGGAAGGATTAAAGCAGCATAAGCTCTCAAGCCTGGCGAAGACGAAAGCTGTTAGGCGGCCACTGCGAATGTTTTCTGAGAAACAAGCCTATGGATTTATCATCACCAACAACGACACAAACGTATAACATTAAACCAAAACTGACACCAGAAACTAAATTAAGCTCAACTATTTCTACTATCAATTATCAAACAAACAAGATTCATGATGTAAAATGACCAACCAGGAGAAATAAAACAAGACATCTTCCAAACACTTGGATGATTGAAAGAGCATCTATTCCACCCTTTAATGATCAGCAATATACACAAAAAAAATGCTGACAAAGTGATGAGGTGGATTAGAGTTAAATCTCAGGGACTCGCTCATCCCTAAAGCACTCAAAATCCTGCTAAAGAGGCAGACGTGTCATCCCCATATGTATACATGCTCCTAATAATTCTAAAAACATCCAACAATTAGCTAAACTGAAGACAAACACGAACCATCACTGAAAACTTTTCAGCAACCATATAACACTACAATAAACCGTAACCCCAAAATTATCAGTAATCAATAGGAATCAGAGAAATGCAAGCCATAAAAGGGGCGCAATACTCAGCATTTTTCGCTTTCAATTACTCAAGAACCTAAAATCAGCAGAATGGGAAAAAAGAAACATAATGGTCAAAGAGAACGGTTTATACCTAATCAAACATGTATGTAAATGCGAAACAGAATATTTTTAGGAGTAATTGGCTCAGACATCCAAGGAAGGATAAAAGCAGCACAAGCTCTCAAGCCCGGCGAAAGGCGAAAGCTCTTAGGCGGCCACTGCGAATGTTCTTGAGAAACAAGCCTTTGGATCTATCATCATCGCCCTCTGTAACTCCAATTGGTTTTATTTATAACAAACCATTAAAAGTAACAAAACCTACTCAATCGATCATCAGACGAAGCTATCGACATACCCTAACAGCATATCGATCGCTATGACCAGCTCCAAACCAGAAACGGAGACCGAGTAAAAAAATCCTCACCGAGACGCATTTTATATAGAAGAGTAACAGACTTTAGGGCTTTGGGAGATTTTAGGGTTTTCTACGATCGACGGCTGTGATTTATTGGATGGAACAATCTAGATGGGTTACTTCTAGCTGTCACCAATTTGGGCTGGCCCTACTTGATTATTGAATGTTGTAGGCTCAAAAGTTGGGCCTTTTACGTTAACATTGAGTTGTGAAAATAATCTATGGGTTCATTGCCACATGGCCCAAGCACTTGCTACACTTAATCACAAGCAGCGGTAGGCTTGGTCATGAATCAGATTCAGGTCGCTTTGGTAATATTCGTATCCGACCTGCCAAATAAATTAATATCCATCTCCACAGCTAATCAGATCAGATTCGAGTTGGGGTCAAATTCAAAATAAAAATAGCTTAATTTGAAAATAAATAAATAAAATTGTCGACTACGTGTTTGAAATAAATTAATACATATTGATATCTATTCGGTCAAATAGTATTTTATTCGATTTATTTGAATTAGATCGAATTTAATACATAAGGATGTAAAGCACTTCACATATTTTTTTTGTCTAAAAATATAATTAATCCACTTTTAAATATACTTGATAGAACTTTATTATTATTGATTCATGATTTTATTTATATATTGAAATGTTCATTATTCTCTCTTCTAATTGAGAAAAAATAATTTTGTAGCAGTTGATAAAGGCTTCTGGTTGTAACTACTTGTCAATATGCATTCTGCATCTGATTAGATTACTAGATTTTTTTAGATTGTACCATAAATCATATTTTTCTACAATTAAATAGAAAAAATAAATAAAATTATTTCATTAATTTCAAAAATAAGAAAGAGACCATATACCTTTTCTCAATAAATTTTAAGAAATTTTGTCGAAATTAAATTTTAAGTCCAATTATAAAGGAATTTTTAATTTTTCTTATAAATTATGATTATTTTTTGTGATTAGATAGTGTGATTTGAACATTTGCTAAGTAATTCATAATTAAAAAATCTAAAACATCTTTCTAGAGAAAATGAAAATTGTTCAAAGAAGATAAAAAATTTAAAATGAAAATAAAAGAGAATAAAAAAAGGTAAAAAACATTCCACGTGGCATTTGTATTTATGAGATGTAGCTAATTAAAAAGCAAATGATTAAGTAGAAGTAACGAAACTCTATAAAAATAAGGGAAATAGACGCAAGAAAAACTAAATTGAGGTTATAATAAATAAATAAAAAAATTGAAGGTAAAATAACTTTCCAATTTGTAGTGTTTTAACGGAATACTTTTATAAAGTTAAGAGGAACTTTTAACAATTTAATATAATTAATCTTTTTTTGCATACATATGACATTACTCTTTTTAAAAAATAATAATAAATATAGTATTCTTGCCTTTTCATTTTTGGTTTCTGTTCGTTTTTTTTTTTTTTTTTTTTTTTTTTGCATATCTAACTTGTTTTCCGCTAACAAACCTATTTTTAAATTCAAAAATTTAAAAGCATAGATGTAATTATAATAGATATGATTGTAAATGTAAATCAATATATATATATATATATCCTATTGTAAATGTAATCATAAAATCTCCACTATTGTTGAAAAACACATTCCACAACCATGATACCTTCACTTTTATTTTCCAATCATCTCTAATTGTATTCAAATTTTTTATTATATCGTACTTTTTACTTGTATTTGATAGTTTACGGCGGTAAAAATATGTTATTTAATATGTTTTGTCAATGTATATATTAATGATTTTAAATTACAAACATTATTTGTTATTAATAATTGAAAATAAATCTAAACCAAAAGAATATTGAATAATTAAATTAAATCAATTCAAAAGCACTATTTCAAAATAAAATGAAACCAAACCAATACAATAAAGGTATCAATAAAAAAGAAAAAAAAAAAAACCTAACGAGGTTATAATAATCATGACTTCTCCAATAAGTCCACCGCTGTTTCTTTGAATTGGCCCATGTAGATTTATAATATTTATGGGAAAATAAAGTTCATTTGCTCCTATAAATAGCATTCTTTAACTCATTCGTTCAAGCCTTATTTCTCCTGTTCATAAATTTTTTTATTCATTTATTTGTTATTGAACTTCCAAACCCCAAATAATTTAGCTTATAATAAAGCTAATTAAGTATTTTTCTTCGCGTTCTCCAATAACTCAAATAACTTTATATGAATTCAATTATGATAATGTATTTTTATATTTTATATTTGAAAAAAGTATAATTATTATTGAAATTTGAATGTAAAAATATAATATCATAATAGCTTTTTGGCAAACTTAAAAGTATTACAAAGTCAATCCTATAAATTTTAGAGGCAAATCTATATATTTGACCAATTTTATTATGATCGTGATATAAATTAACTTTTGTACTATCATATTCAATTTATTTTTTATATACTCAAAAATAAATTATTCACTTTAAAATTTAGCAAACCCAAATGGGAAAATTATGACTACTTTTAAAAATTAAATCCTAATGAATAAGTTACAGAACAAAAATTTAGGGTATGTGAAATGCAAATTGTACTTTTAGCTAATGGGAAAAAATATTATACTTTCAGTGAATAATTATTATGTTAGAAGCATGATTTTTTTTTTAATTAAAACACATGGAATAATAATGTCTGTGCATTTCTTTATTGTGATATATAATAGATAAGTGGTGAAGCCAACAAAAAATAAATAAATAATTTCCACTATATTTTGGTTTGCAAATTGAATGATGCCAGCAGCCCCACATGTTCTTCAATTTTATTTTATTTTGAAGGAAAACAGAAGTTATTTTAAAAAAAAAAAAACGTTTATTTCCAAAAAAGCCCTTTCATAGACTTGCCAAAAATGAAAATAAAAATAATAAATGTCACTGACATGGCCAGTTAAGTCATTTTACCAAATCTTTGAGTGCAGAGAATATTTGTCACCATTAAAGTACTTTATTTACTACCCTGCGGCTAAGGCAAGTCGCAAATCTTTACTTTCTTTTATCAATTCGATCTTTAATTCTTTATCTCACATTCCGAAAAAGGGTTAAAGAAAGTTCCAAAAGCCCCAGCAAAACCCACTACCCATCATTTCCTTCCAGCTCATTATTTTGAACCCCAGAACCGCCTCTCTCTCTCTCTCTCTCAAAAGATATGAACTTCTATACCTCCAAGTTTCAAATATTCTGCTATCTTTCTACTTTGCTGCTTCTTGGTACAAGTATCTTCTAATATGGCTAAGCGTGTTTACCAAGTTTGGAAGGGACGCAATGTATGTTTTCTCTTTCTTTCTTTTTTACATTTTACTTGTTAATTCTTGTTTTAATTTGTTTTTTCATGTTAATTTGGTGAACTTTGATCTGGGTTTTGCTTAGCTTGCCGATTTCTTTTACTTTTTTGATTGAGTGCTTATGTGAGTGTCTGAGACTGCTGGGTTTTTACTTTTTTTCTGTTTTCTGTCTCCAATTTGTTTTTTCTGTATAATGAGAAGATTTTAGTTGACTATTGGTTAGCACTGAATTTAATTCTTTGAAGTTTAAAACAGTTTCATGTTTCATTTTTTACTTTAATGGGTTGGAGATGCAAAAAGGAACTTAACAATGGCAAGTTCATATTTTTGTTTGTATTTGATTGGCCAATGGCTATTCTTCAAGTTTTAAGTTTCTAAGCATAATTTTTTTCCTGGTCGGGTATCAATCAAATATGTAGATACTGATGAATGCTAAAATATTATTTACAATGAATCACTGTCTCTCAATGAGAAGAAGACAAACTGAGAATGGGCTCTTTCTGCAAATTATGAATTTGTTTTTCAAAAAAAAAAAAAAAAAAAAAAAAAAAAAGAAAAAAAAAAAAAAAAGTAAAGAAAATGAGTGGTGATGGAAATTGCTTAGCCTACCCTCACCCATCTCAAATAAAGGATCAAGATAAAAGTTTGGCACATGCAAGAGATTCATGTATATATAACCTTATGTTCAAGAGTATCAGCTGTTCAATTTCTATATTTGACTTGCCACATCATTTAAAGTGTTTGTGTTGGCGTGTAGAAATTTAAAAGGAAGGGAACTGGGGATTCTATGTTTTGAACTCATTACTAATTTGTCAATTTTACATGAGTCATAATAGAGGGTGATCTTAAGAAAAAAAAAAAAAAAAAGGTAATTTCTTTTTCCTGAATATTCTTCTTTGTTGGATTCTTTATGCAGATATTTCTCTTTAACGGAAGGCTTATTTTCGGTCCAGATGCTAAGTCACTGTTTGTTACCATATTGCTCATAGTGGTCCCTGTTATTATCTTCTGTACAAATGTTGCAAGGAACTTCTTCCACGAATTTCCACAATACAATGGAGGCTACATAATTCTGGCAGTAGCAATTCTGTTCACAGTCTATGTTAGTTCTTGCTGACTCCTCCCATGATAGGCTTGTATTTTTGTTTTTTATATGTTTATATATGGCTGGAACCTTTGTTTTCATTTTGTAATGGAGAAATAGTTGTTTGAAAGGCAGAATGCTGGCATGCACTTGAAATGATTTTCTCTGTGATGAGATGTTAAGAGGGATGTGTGGAAACACAAGTAAAACCAGATAAGAAACGAGTGCATTTGTCATTTCTTGAAAGGTGAAATTGACAACCATAGAATTGCCGTTAGAATATATCTTCTTTATTTTACCTATGAATAAGAGAATCACTTGATACACATTTGAGAAATATATTGAATAAAATTGCTTGCCGTGTAGTCAGAATGCTTCTATTAGCTTGCCTGATGTTGTCCAGCATCCTTCATTTCCTGTGTCAATGAATTTCTTGTTTTCATTTTTTTTTCGCAACTTCATTGTTTATCCAATATTTTCTTGGAAAATGTCCAGTCATAACCATAGGTTTCAATATAGGTATTAGTGCTTCTTCTTCTTACTTCAGCACGAGATCCAGGAATTGTTCCTCGCAATGCACATCCTCCAGAAGAAGATCTTTATGACTCTTCAGTTTCAGTGGACATTGGTGGGAGACAAACACCAACTCCACGGTTGCCAAGAACAAAAGAGGTCCTTGTCAATGGTAAGGTTGTGAGGGTCAAGTATTGTGAGACATGCATGTTATATCGCCCACCCCGTTGCTCACATTGCTCCGTATGCGATAACTGTGTAGAGCGGTTTGATCATCATTGCCCTTGGGTGGGCCAATGCATTGGACTTGTAAGTGGTCTACAATTGATCAAGACTTTCTTCTTGGACTGGATTTTTGGAACTTTTAAGTCAAATTGAGAAACTAAAAATAAAAATAAATTCTTTTTTTTTGGAATTGAAAACATTTAAGAAAGTTCCATAATTTTCTGTCTTATATTTCTTTGTTATTCTAGTGAATAGTACATTATGGTTGGTTAATAGATATATTTTATATGATATATGCCTTAATTGGAAATCTTTACATGGAGCTGTTAACTTGTTCCAGGAGCTGCTAAATTTTAGTTATGACCAAGTGGAAACTGCAAAAAAATTGTTTTCAAATATCAACAAGTTTTGCTCCATTTTTTGTCAAAGAGGACAGGTTCAAGAAGTTTTGCTAATCAGACACATTATGTATTTTGAATTGCTATTATGAACTCTTACAGAAATTGATGGCATGAGTTTTATTGGGGCCTACAGTTTGTTGATCCAACATATGCCTTGCAGTGTGCTGGAAAAAATTAAATGCCACCTTAATATAACTATATGCTAATTTGGAAGAATTTTAAGCATTCACATTCTAAGTTAACCTAGATATTATTGTATTTGTGCAGCGCAACTACCGTTACTTCTTTCTCTTTGTTTCTTCATCAGCTCTTCTATGCATTTTTGTCTTTGCAATGTCAGCTGTAAACATAAAACTTCTTATGGATAATTATGGAACTCTTTGGAGAGCAATGAAAGAGTCTCCGGCATCTGTAATACTAATGGGATATTGCTTCTTTTTCCTGTGGTTTGTTGGCGGTCTCACCTGCTTCCATCTTTATCTTATAGAAAGAAACCAGGTCAGGCAACTTTCTTATCCCATGTTTTTCAAATGTATAGCCATCTAATATGCAGATTACAAAATCATGTCCTTTTTATCAGCCTCTTTAAATTTTTTATCCATTATCACAAGTCACGAGTTGTTAGTTCCAGGGGTGAAAAAAAATACACTGTATGAACATGCATATCAGGGTTGCTGTTCTCATAAATCGTTTTATGTAATGAATCAATCATGAGGACTGCAGTTTTGAGGTTATTGAAGGTTGCTTTTTTATGTGTAATGTTTTTACAGAATTTTTTTATCTTTCCATTTCTGAGTTCTGTAAGTCATTAACAATTTCTTCAGACCACGTATGAAAACTTCCGCTATGGAGCACGCAATGGGCCTAATGTTTATGACCGGGGATGCCTGAATAATTTTCTTGAGGTATTCTGTATCAAGATGAAGCCTTCAAGAAACAATTTTTGTGCATATGTACAAGAAATGGTTCCACTGCCATCCCTACGTGTACCCCAAGAAATAAACATGGATTACTCAGAAGGGTATCGTCGAGCAAAAGTTGAAGATAATCTAGAAATTGATAATGACCTTTCAAAGATATCCGAGCGCTGGAATGTTGAAGGGTCTGGCCATATTGGAAGTTGATAGACAAAAAAACTCAAATTTTTTGTCTGTTTGGAAAATCAAATGAAGCCATCAATGCAAAAACATTCTGACTTGAGGTCATATGGGAAATGTGAGATTCAGAATTTCTGCAAAAGCCTGTGTGAATTCCAAGGATAAGATAACTGTGAGTTCTTACCAAATACTAGGGAGTTTCTTATTGCTAAATTTATGCATCTTTAAGAAGGAAGAACTCAAACACAGAGTTGTTTATATTAGTTAATTTTTTTTCTTAAATCTAATTTCAATACAGGTGTTAATTTCTTTGCCAATGCATATATACTATGAGGGGGTTATTTTAAAATTTCCCCCTTAGATATAGGTGAGGGATTAGCCCTAAGGGGACTTCGATGTTTAATAGTAAGGTGGGATTGAATCCATACCTTGTGTTACTGAAACCTGATTCTTTTAAGAGTGCAATTTATTTATTTATTTCTGTGTCTTCTTCCTTATTCAATTGTTGTTCGATCCCAGTCCCACTAATGGCTATATATGTGTTTATTTATATATTGTTCACGATCCTTGTTTCATGGTATTTTTTTCAGCTTGCTATCCAATATAACCCGATAGCTGTTGAATGTTATAAAATAATACTTAAAGCTAGTATTAATAATAGCTAAATACATAGTTTCATCTCTAACATGTATCTTATAGTTTGCGAATGCTTTTAACTTGTAAAAATTGCATATATTATATTTTTATTGGTCTAACCGATAAGGCGCGTTAATCCACTCGCGTGTAAAGTTGGCCTAATCGATAATGACACTAACCTATTCCCTTGCTCTCCCCATTTCTTGTAATTTTACGTTTCCTCTGTCTCTTCCATCAAGCGACGGAGTCGAGATTTTTTTAGGGGGTGAAAATAACATGCAATGGGTTAATATACAAATTGTGTCTAGCAGACGATTTTTTTATATATAAAATATATATTAAACAATTTACTGAAAATTAAAGTACATTCACGCTATGATTGAAATGTATTATTTGAAATTGAAAATTTTTATTCTAACTAATGAGTGAATTTTTCATGTAATAAATTTTAAAAAAAAATTTTAATATAGTATTTATATGTGTCCAATTGAAATAGAGAAAACATATTCTTGTATAAATATGAAATTTTAATAGAAAAATTAGTGAGAATTTATATCCAGTTGGAGAAATAATTTGAAGCATATAAATGCATACATAAATATGTTAAGGCTATTACTTTATTTATTGCAATTCATATCCGATATATTTTTTGGTAATACATTTTTATCCATATTTATATTTATTTGTTTTGATTTGCAAAATAAGTAAAAAAAACAGAATGAGTGTTTATACTTAAAAATTAATCAATGTTTGAGAAGAACCATGTAGGCCGTTATCTTTTTTTCTTCAAAAATTTACAAATTTTTCTCAAATTAGTTAAATATAAATACTCAAATATTTGAGACTCACTCTCTTCAAAAGAATTGTTATGTTAACATTCCACAAAAATTTATAATTCTCCATTGTTATATATAATAATGACAATAAACTATAAGGATAAAGTAATGTATTTTTAAAAAATAAAGAGATAAAGTAATTAATTTTGATAAAATATAAATGTAAAATTATCATTTTTCAAAAATAATTTTATATTTTACTGACTCAATTTTACTGTAATTTATCGCATCTTACATATTCACTCTATTTCCTTTCATTATTTTTCTTTATTTATTGTTTTTTTTGAAATATTTTATTTTTATCCAGCTTTTAACAAATTAAATGTATTTTAAAATTATTAATCCTTATCATTTTTTAGTTAACATTTTATAAAAATATATTTAAATATTTAATTAACAATAGAAAATAAAGTAATTAATGTAAAAATAATACTTAAAGTGTTCAATTTATCAAAGTAAAATTTGAGAGTATCATACATGAATAAACACCTTTCTTCTTGGTATAAGGAACTGAATCGGTGATACCAGTAGAGATAGGCCTAGCCAGCAGAAGAACGAGAGAATATGAAGAGCTCAGAAGCAATGAAAGTCTGGAGATTAATTTAGATTTGGCGGAGGAACTGGGGAGGACACTGTGGTTCGAGCCGAGGCATACAAGAAAAGAGTAAGGAGGTACTTCAACATGCAAGTTCAGGCCAAGCAATTCAAACAAGGGGACAAAGTTTGGCAAAAGACAGAAATCACTAAAGACTCGACAGGCATAGGAAAGTTGGGGTAGAACTAGGAGGGACCCTATGAATTGTCAAAGTAGTAGGTCCAAGCACATACAAGATGAGAAAGATCGAAGGTGCCGAGCTACCCAGGACTTGGAACGCTAACAACCTCAAAAGGCATATTGTATCTCTCCATATTGTAACATGTACAGTAAAATTTGATGTTTGAATAATAAAAAGACCTCAAATTTTTTTACTTAATGTATTATGCCCTCTCAAGACCAAAGAGACATGATATATTAAGATTTTCCTAAAGAACCTTACTTAGAAATCCTCTCTACTCTTACAGCTCGGACATACACAGTTTGCCAATTAGCCTAAGTGGCCCAACTTGCCATGTCCATAGCTCAGACATACACAGTTCGCCAAGTGGCCTAAGTCCATAATTCAGATATACAAAGTTCACCAAGTGGCCTAAGTGGCCCAATTCATAGTTTGGACATATAGAGTTTACCAAATGGCCTAAGCGGCCTAACTCATGAAGTCTATAGTTTGGACGTACAGAGTTCGCCAAGTGGCCTAAGCAGCCCAATTCACTAAGTCCATAGCTCGGACATATGTAGTTTGCCAAATGGCCTAAGCTACCCAATTTGCTAGGTTCGTAGCTCAAACATACACAGTTCGCCAAGTGACCTTTGTGGCTCAACTTGCCACGTCTATAGTTTGGATGTACAGAGTTTGCTAAGTGGCCTAAGCAGCCCAATTCACCAAGTTCATAGTTTGAACATACACAATGCACCTGAAACAGACTAAAGAGGCAAATTCGCTAAGTTCATAGTTCGAACATACGAACATCGTCCAAATCGCCTATTGCATAACTTAGTTATACTCAATTCGTTTGAATAAAGCAGTTCTATGTATATACAACTCCCCCAAACAAACATTCAAATATAAGACAATATTTGGCAAAGAGGAAATAAAAAAAAAAACTTAGCAAAAAATACTAAAACAAAAAGTGATATCTTCATTTCATTAAAGTTCAGCAAAAGATTACATAGATTTCTGGACACAAAAAAAATTCTACAATAAGTTAAGTGCACATAAGCCTATACTATAATAGGGGCTTGCCCCCTAGAAGCCACATCCACATACCCTTCTGGTTGAGGAGGCAAACCTTTCTTTGGTAAGCTCTAACGCCAATCTGCTTCTTCCTCGTCTTCAAATTCATCGGGGTAAACGTCATTCACCTAGGCCCAGTCCATATTCGACTGCTTCTCCTTTAGTTTTGCTAAGATATTGGAATGGAGACTTAGTGATGCCTTCACCAAATCATCTGCTTTTGACTCTTCCTACCCCTTTAGCCCCTTTAACTCGAATTTTACTTCCTTTACCTACTCTTCTAATTCTTTTATATTGCTCTACATCTCCTTATTCTTATTTAGTAGTCCTAATTCTCCTCCTTTAGTATATTTATATCAGCCTCCCGGGCGACAAGCTCGGCTTTATGGTGGTCATCCTGCTCCCTCATAGCAAGCTCAACACCTTTGAGGGCGATCTCCATCTCATTCTTCTTTACTTTCATATCAGCATAGCTAGCCTTGAAATTATTTAACCGGTCATACTGGAGATTATTGGCATTCATTGCTTAGAACAAGCACTGGTTCAGAAAGTTCTTTTTCGCTAAATCATCCAAATGCTTGAAGTATCGAGCGTAGGTAGGAAGAAGGCAAGCATAAGCCAACTCATAGCTAGCCCACCATCTTAGACACTACAGTTCACCCCACACCTTAAAGAGAAGTATGCTCAAAGATCCGCAGACTCAGTAGAAGGAGGAGGAGGAACTGGAATTTAGGTATAAGCTGGTGCAGACGCAAGCATTTCCCTTACCCTCTTCTTAGGAGGTTCAGATGTAGGGCTTCGGGCAGGAGGCTCGACAAAGCTAGCTTCAATTGCCAGATTTACTCTAACTTATTGATTCTCTTACATAGCTGGAGGCACCTCTTTTCTAGAACTCTCACCGGTCGCTCTCTTCAGTATTGCCTCAGCTACCTTACTCAGCTTTGAACCCTTAGCCTTCTTAGGAGCCATATCTGCCCAAATATAAGAGAGAGAGAGAGAGAGAGAGAGAGAGAGAGAGAGAGAGAGAGAGAGAGAGAGAGAGAGAGAGAGGTGTTAGTTTAAACAACCATAAGTAAGCTCAACGAGAGCAAAAATTTACTATGATCAGAAGGGTTAGGTATGATGGGACCACTAGGCGAGCATGTTGGATAGCCCTCAACTATCACTTGTCTTAGGTTCACACAATTGAGCCTCCTGGCTTTAATCATCTTAACATAGGTTCGGTCTGTAACACCCACCGCTCGATCCTGGAAAACCAGACGACGGATGCCACATTCGGTGCCGGAACACCGTTCTATTCTACTCATTAACTCCATAATGTATATTAGAAGTGATTAAATTTCAGTGTGAAACAAGTAATTTAAAATATTCAAAAAAGGATTTAGGGATGATCTTACGGAAAAATAAAATTATGAAGATAAATTAAAAATTTTCGCAAAAGCTTCCTTTAAAAATTCACTTGCCACACAAAGAAAATTAAATACACTTCCTATATTAGTCCCCAAACCTCAACTCCAATTTTACTCAAATCATCAGCAAGCACTTCTAAAAATTTTTAAGATCAAATCAATCTCATTATACCATTGTCCATCCAAGGTAAATATATATATATATATATATCTTCATACATTCACCATTCAAGATAACTAAATATGTCATCACTCACACACCAAACAAATAATCAAACAATAATACTAAATCGGCCACCGATTTCATTAAAAATTTATTTAAATATGTACAACCTCAATATTATTTACAAGAGTCTATACATGTCATGGTTTACATTAGTATACATGTCCTACCCAAAATGCTATATCTACTTTGATGCTCTCTTTTGTCTCGACAAGTGCCCTCCGCTCCTAACCTGCGTGTGATAAAAATCTAACGCGCTGAGTGAAAGATTCAGTGGTGCTAAATAATTATAAACTTAAAACATCCAAAGAACACCAAATAACTAATTTCAAACAATACACTTTTTTTTAAACACCAAAATCGTATTAATTAAATTCAAGTTTGTTGAAAGAACATAAGAAATTCACAGTTGGAAATTTATTCCATCTCATAATAGATAAGAAAATATAGTAAATGCCAATATATTTTTAGATTTCTTTATAATGAATTAAAAATTCCCATTTCTATTTTATCTAAAGCTTATACCAATACTGAAAAAATGTAAGTAGAATTGATCGTGGCCTGTGAAAGCGCCACCCACCAATCACATAATCGTGACCTGAGGCCACCATGGTCTGTGCAAGCACCACAATAATAAGCGTGTCCGCCTATTTATAAGGGTTGATAACCCTAGCATATGATCATAGCTCCACCAATAATACGGGCTGATAACCCAAGCATGCTCATATATTATAATGCATCTCATCATACTACATGTCAATCACGTATGGTAGAGCTTAGAATAATTATATTCTTCCAAAATTAGTCTCATTCACCATTTCTTATCCAAAAATATTTTATAATTTACACTTATTATTTCAAAATCACTTAACTTACAACTTACGAAAATCCACCACATTCTCATTTTCTCATGCTCAATAAATTCAAATGGACATATTTAAAATAAATATACTTAATATAGTATACAAGTACTTAAATTAAGAAATTTCTAGCATATTCATAAACCTGACCTTTATTGTGTTTTCAGGGTATAACTGAAGTTATATGACTTAAAAGTGATTGAAACTTAATTCATTAGAAATTTAAGATAAAATAATACAAATGTCATGAAGGGACCATAATCCAGATCATTTTCTAAGAGGGTGAAAGAAACCCAAGAACACAGACCAACAATCAAACACGATTCAGCACAACCAGTTTTGGTATAAAAATCATAAGTTGAGCTATAGGTATCCAAATTAGACACAAGAGGATGATTTAGAAAGCTAAGAAGTAGAACTACAACTTTTATGAAGAACACGAAATATTATCTTGCCATTTTAGTGGCAAAAGGGACAGTCAATTCAGATATACAAGTGAGATACTATAATAGAACCAGTTTTGGTATTTAAATCATAAGTTGAGCTACAAGTATTGGAATTGAACATAAGAGGATTTTTTTGAAAAGCTAAAAAATAGAGCTACAACTTTCATGAAGAAGTCAGAAACGGATGCAAATCATAAAGGGGTCAAAAATGACTTACAGTCCCACCTAAGTACACCTCTAACATCAAAATTCATCAAAAACCTAGAAATGGAAAGCTTGAAAAACTGTAAAGGGAGAGAAGATATTAGTGCACTAACCTTAAAAATGGAGCTTGAACAAGCTCAAAACCTCTACTCTTGGACTTTCTCCTTGCCTTTGTTAGAGGGTTCTCCAACCCCTTCAAAGTAGGAGAAAAAGGGGATTAAACCCAAAATTAATCATAAGAAAATGAAAGAGCATGATTTAATGCATAGATTCCATGGCTAATCCTAAAATTATACTCAATAAATCACAAAACCCATAAATTCATAACTTACCTCCTTTAATGACAACTTCTAATCCAAGCTTAGGAACTCCAAATTTCTAGCTTCTATTACTTATTTCTTAAGAGTTAATCACTTTTCTTTGTTTAATTAGGTTTTTTGGTGCTGATTAGTGGTAGAAAAATGAAAGAAAATGGAGAAGAAGAAGAGCTTGAAGTTGGCGTGGAAGATGGAGGTGGAAGGAGAGAGAAGGTGTTGGTGATTTTAGTAGCAAAGTCAAATTTTGCTTCCTTAGTTTATGCTAAATCAATGGCCAAGATCTAGTCTTAGGTAATCTCATTCGATGACTCTAAATATTCTTCAAATAATTCATTTCCAAATATTATTTAACTCCTCAATTTAATTAAATTAACTCCTAAAAAATAATTCACCATTTATTCCTCAATATACCACAATAAAAATAATATTCTCTAGTTGCTGCAATTCTCCGCAAATATATTTACAAAATATTTTCTATCCACCTAAATCATGCAAACATGCTTCAAAAATATTAATTATAATATTAGACACGTGTGATAATTTTTTCGGACCGAAATAATATCAAATTTCGAACTGATGGTATTATTCACAGATCGGTAAACACTATTACCGACACAAAGAAAAGACTCTAAAAAATGGACCGTTACACTGTCATAAGGTGTAGGCGAAGCTGGAAGGTGGCGAAGTGGATCGGTTGACCAACGATTAGGTATCCCAAACCCTTCAGGGAACTTGACTATAAATTACTTCGCTTTCTAATTCTTCAAAAAGGAAACCTTAGACTTCTGTTGCAGTTGTTCTTCACTTGGAGATAACAATGATCTTCATTCAAGCGAGCAGAGCAATGATAAAGATCCCGAATCACCAAACCTATCAAAACATTCCCATCCTGGCGAGCTAGTGTTATTATCTCGCAAAGGAATCTTAAGTCATTCAGGTGTAGTTAGTCAATGATGTGATGATACTCATTGAAAAATGACTTCAAAGGCTCAGATAGGGGGAACTGAACCTCAGATTAGAAGCGCTCCTCATACATCATTATGGAGTCATCGTCTAATGGTGAGTCTATCCTCATATCTATCAAAGGACTGATTAACTTATATTCTAGTTAGGGGTTGTAGGTGAAATATACATTCAGTAACTCACCTTCATCAGTATCAAAGGGCATGTCAGTTAAATAGGCCTAACAATTTGTAATGCTTTAAAAGGTAAAAATTACATAAGATGGTAAATGATTTTTAGACAATCTTTCTATGATTTTAAGAAGATTTAAGAGAATAAATTTATGAGGAATATTATAAATTATGTAAGAAAGATTTATTTTTATGCTCTTGTATGCTTGGTATGAATATATTGTATGATTTGATTTATTATATAAGATGAGCATGTTTGGCTTCGATGCCATTATGTTATTAGCTATGATCATATGCTAGAAATATAGATGCCTTATGGTTGAAGACAATGGTTGCTACTCAAAGACCAAAAGAGTAGCATCACAGTTTTTATCCTATGCATTGCCATTTTCAAGTATAATTAACAATAATAATAACCTTTTAAAATATTTTGTAGTTTCTAAATTAATTAGTTAAATGAAGGAGATATTTTACACATTTTTTTATTGAATGGAAACATTTTATATAAATTAAAAATAACTATTATAATAAATGTTATAATTATTTTATATATTATAATTAATTAATTAATTAACTAATTAGTATATGAAATTTGTAATTTATTTCTTAGTAAAAAAAACAACAAGTTATGATATTGTATATAATAAATATCAATTGGTGTTTATAATTTATTTTTATTAGATTATTATATCAAGGGTATTTTAGAAAATAAAGACAAATAAATTTTCACTTAAAAATTTATTCTAAGAGCCCGTTTGAAATAAAAAAATTTTATAAAATTTTGTGAAATTCATTTATAAATCCACATTTTCGTGTTTGGAATGAAAAAAAAGTAGATTTCAATACTGTCCCTCTATAGACTGAAGTATTTTCTTTCTTTTCTCCTTTTTTTTTTACTTCATAATTATTAGTGTGAAACTACAGTTTTATTCTATGCACTAATATTTCCAAGTATAATTAACAATAATAATAACTTTTTTAAATATTTTTGTAGTTTCTAAATTAATTAGTTAAATGAAGAAGACATTTTGCACTTTTTTTTTCTTAAACAAAGACATTTTATATAAATTAAAAATAAATATTATGATGAATGTTATAATTATTTTATATATTATATATTATATTTATATAATTAATTAATTAATTAGCTAGGGTGGAATATTAGTGTATTATTTATATCAAATTTATTATTTATATTTTAGTAAAAAAATAAAAAATTATAATATTGTATATAATAAATATAAATTGGTGTTTATTATTTATTTTTATTAAATTATTATGTTAAAATTATTTTAGAAAACAAATACAAATTTATTTTTATTTAAGAATTTATTTAAATTATAATTTTGTGAAATTCAATTAAATTTTTTATCTTAAATTGTAACATACTAAACATAATAAATTTATTTGCAAATAAATTTTACTTAAAATTTATTTATAAATAAATTTTAAAATCATTATTCATATATTCCAAACAGGCTATAAATATAATTTTATAAAATTTAATTAAAATTTTTATTTTAAATTATAACATATCAAAAAATAATATAGATTCATTTATAAATAAATTTTAAAATTATCCGTTTATTCCAAACATGCTATAAATTGTTGTTCTGTTCGTTTGGCTTTAAATCAAATCAAACGGACATAGATCTCATTTAACCGGGTAATTATATCCGGGCTCCGGATCAACCCGAATCCATTTCCAGGTTTCTTGTGCAAGGAGTTTAAACGATACCCTTACAAATACACTACAAAATAAAAAAAAACGAAGCGATTTTCTTTTACTTTCTATCCCAAAATACGTCCATTTTAGGGTTCATCGAATTGTTATCGACCTCCATAGATCTTGCCGATTCAAGATGGTGAGTCTCTAGTTTACTTTGCTTTTGCTCAGATCTACAATTTGCTCATTCTCTTTTCGATTTTGTTTTCCAGGCTTTTCTTTTCTTTTTTTTTTTTTTCTTTGCTGTCTAATTTTTGTGGTTATTGTTGTTTTGAATGGTAAAATAGGAGGGCAAAGCGAATTTAGAGTCGGCGATAGAGCAGCTACAGAATGTCGAGAAGCAGATGAGGCTTGCCGGTGATGTCGCCGGAACTAAGAAGGCCGTTGTAGATATTCTTCAACTTTGCTTTGAAGCAAAAGACTGGAAGTTGTTAAATGACCAAATAGTCCTTTTGTCGAAGAAACGTGGTCAACTGAAGCAGGTACTGTGTCGAAGCAGAATACTTCATATCACTTGTAATTATATGAATTGAGATTCCTTTAGTCGGATTAGTTGTTCCAAGTGATAATTTGGTAGAATTTACACTTTGATAACGATAATTGTAATTCCTTAAAGGTCAAGGCTTAGGTAATTTGCTTTTGATTTTACATTTTGATGTTTATTAAAGCTAAGAGAGCTCCAAAATTATGCAATATGAATTTTTGATTGTTTTGATTAGTTAGCAGTAATGGGTTTCTTTTTTAGTTGGGCTGCTATTTGTGATTCGTTCTGTTGTGGTTGGTGTTCTTTTTCCCCCTTTTCCATTAGTTATGTCTGAGTATCTTATTATGTGATTCTATTAGTATTGTTCATTGGGCATGTGTTTATCCAGGCTGTAACTGCCATGGTCCAGCAAGCAATGCATTATATTGACCAAACACCGGATCTCGAAACTCGAATAGAGCTCATTAAGACACTTAATTCTGTTTCTGCTGGCAAGGTGAGTTATATGTTCAGCATTTAATTTTTTTTTTGCCTGAGTTTGATTATCCAACATTTTATGTAAGCATGCATTTGTATTTATATTCATTGCCTTTTGTTTTAATGAGCTTTGATATGTTTTAGATTTATGTTGAAATTGAGAGAGCTCGGTTGATAAAAAAACTAGCAAAGATCAAGGAAGAACAGGGGCTTATAGCTGAAGCTGCAGATCTCATGCAAGAAGTTGCAGTAAGTTTTAGGCTTCTGTTGGCTGTAGTCATTTCTGTTTCGAGTAGGGAATTAATGAATCTATTTGTCAACAACTCCTCTTTTTATGTGTTCTTCTGTTTCATTTTCACGCTCTGTAATACTCTTGCTTATAGGTGGAGACATTTGGTGCTATGGCGAAAACAGAGAAAATTGCTTTCATTCTTGAACAAGTACGTGCCTCTTGTTTTCTTTCCAAATTTCATTATTTGTACCTATTCAGTGAGCGCCGTTGTTAAGTGCAACGTTGGAAGTCTTGGATAAAAACCAAATAGGACTGTGCTGGTTGTATTTGTACTTAAGATCACGTGGATCTTACTTTAACTAATGAAAAAGTTGTCTTCTTAAAATACTTCAGATAATCCTAGGACAGTTGTTGAACACCAGTCATGATGTTAATTCTTTATCAACTTGTGGGCAATTGACTTCACAGGTTCGTCTCTGCCTAGATCGCCAAGATTATGTTCGTGCACAAATTCTCTCGAGGAAGATTAGTCCAAGGGTATTTGATTTTGATCCTTCCAAGGAAAAGAAAAAACCCAAGGAGGGTGATAATGTTGTTGAGGAGGCTCCTGCTGATATACCATCGCTATTGGAGTTAAAGCGGATCTACTATGAATTAATGATACGGTATCTGGTTTTCTCTCTCTTGTTTTATCTTGAGCATAGTTTTATTGAATTTTTGGACCTCCTTTAATATTTAATTATTATAACTTGAGTATTGGCAATTTGGGATGATGCTCTGCTATTTGTTGTTGCTCACTTCCTTGATAATAAATTTGCGTCTTTGGCGCATTTTTTTAGTATTTATTTGTTCACCAACCATGGTTCTCTCTACAGTCATCCTTATTCTGAATATGATTAGGAATATTAATAGTATGGTTATATTGCTTCGACATATTCACAATTTTTTTTACATATTTTTTGGTTTTGTTATTTCTAGTGGGTGACTGGATGAGCATTTGGTTCAATTGGTTCAAATACTGAATTAATTGAATCATCTTCAATTACCAAAGTTGATAGAACCAAATTATTATCAAATCTGAATCAACTGAAGTGAAATAAAATACTGTAGTTCAGTTAGTCTATTTGTTATCAAGTTTTATTGGGCTTATAACTTTTAACCAAAAAATAAATGACATCGCAGATTGGGGTATAATATTTGTATGTAAATGTTTATACATACGGAAGTTATTTATTAAGTATAATTAGAGAGTTAACTATGAGATAAGATAAATTTTGGTTGATCCAAATATTTTGGTTTTGGATATGGAAAACTGACTGAACTTAATTATCTGAAATGCATCAATTCAGTTTGTAATTCTATTTAAACTGAATAATGCTCACATCTAGTTCATTTTCTGTTTGTTATGATCTTTTGGAAACATGATATGGTATTAAGCTTGGAGTTATTTTCTATATTAAATAGATATAAATAATTGGAGGTGCGATTAAGATGCATCAGTAAATCTGGATGGTGAGATGTGGAGAAAATATGGAACCTTTGATGTGTTGTATATTTGTCACCAAAACACCTCACTACATATTTGGATAAGTAACTGACTTCAACAATTCACTAACTCGTGTTTAGTTCCTTAATCATTGGCACTTAATTGGAAATGCAGATTTTGTTTTGCTTGATTATGTGTTTGCATAAATGCAAGTTTTTTGTGGGATCATGTTTTTGCATGATGTGTGCATTTGATTTATTCCTCTGTTCATGTCTTGGAGAATTTTGTATTTGCTAATTTATATCTGAGCTGGAAAGTAGCTTATCAGCAAATCTTGGTTTCCAAGGTCTCAAATCTACAAACAAGAAATGTTGAATAGTATCTTATATTTTGTGTGTTCTGGCTCTTATATTGCAACTGCTAGCATCATGCATATGTGGATTATTATCTATGTTGTCAGTTTCAAGGTTTTCCCAACTAGTTTGAGATTAAGGCTTAGGTGTTGTAGTTGTTGTTTCTGTTATCAAGGTTTTGATACTGAGGTTTCTGCATTGGAATGGTCGTCTCTGTGATATCATTTATGCGAGGAAGCCAGGCTTGTTATGAAATATTTGGGTGCCCTTTGGTTTGTAATTGTTGATTGATAGTTTGAAGCCCTGTATTTTTAAATGTACATGTTATAGCTCTGAAGAAGTACTGCTTTATCCAATGGCTGTGGACCTTAGTGTTGTTGCCGTTAGAATTAGATACATCTTATACTTGTCTCTGTCCTCTGTAGGTATTACTCCCATAACAATGATTACCTTGAAATTTGCCGTTGCTACAAGGCCATATATGAAATCCCATCTGTAAAGGAAAATCCAGCTCAGTGGATTCCGGTAAGTGTTTGGAGTTAGTGCATGTCCTGTCAAGTTTCTTTGAATTCTACTAGAGTGTTCTTGTATTTTATAACATGCAGGTTCTGAGGAAAATCTGTTGGTACTTAGTACTGTCACCACATGATCCGATGCAGTCAAGCCTTTTGAACTCCACCTTGGAGGATAAAAATCTTTCTGAAATCCCAAAGTTCAAGTATGTATTTCTCAATTATTTGGCATTCCACTTTAGTAATTTAATGTAAATTGTTATGCTTTAATGTATGGGTTCATTTGATCTTTGACCTTAGGGTGCTTTTAAAACAATTGGTGACAATGGAGGTCATCCAATGGACATCTCTTTGGAACACATACAATGAGGAATTTGAAAATGAGAAGGGCTTGCTCGGAGGCTCTTTGGGTGACAAAGCGGCAGAAGATTTGAAGCAAAGAATCATTGAGCATGTAAGTTTCAGTTTTGCTTAGACACTAAGTTATACCAGATGCTAAAATGTTTTTCTGTCTTTCTCTTATTTTCAATTTTTGATTTTGCTCCAGTGTTATATATTTTGACATGCTTATTACTTCTCAGAATATCCTTGTTGTTTCAAAATACTATTCAAGAATTACTGTGAAGAGACTTGCAGAGTTGTTGTGTCTTAGCATCCAGGTTTGTTCATCTAATTTTTTTTTATTTTTTTTATTTTGTGTTTCTTCATTTGCCAATACATCTTGGCAACTCTCCCTATATGTGGATATGCATGCAATTGCACATGTTCGTATGTGTGTTTTATTATTATTGTTATTGTTATCATTATTATTATTATTGTTATTATGCTTTCTTTGTTACTGTGCTAACAAGTTTTTTCATGTTCCTCATTGTTTATTGTCAAGTGGTGTTAGAGTAACAATCTGTGATGTTCTGTATTCATTAAATCTTAACAATCTTGTGTCTTTCGTGGTTAAAAGTGTACAATTTGTTCTAATTGGCACTTCTTTTTGTTCAAATTTGAATTTGGATAAGTTGAGCTTTTTCTCTTGCTTAATATTGTTATGGTGAACCTCCATGGCTTCTTGGCATCGAATAGTGAGTTTTGGCTCAATAAGTTTCAACGTGACCTTGGAGGCCTCTGAGTATGAAGCCTACAATTAACAGCACGAGCTGTACTTTCCAATTGACTTACTTGCATGCCTCCTATGCTGTTCTTATTCTTGTACTGGTCCTTGGAGTTACTGATGTCCTTCGCGGCCAACTTAACCTCTTTATCTCTTTGAATAATTACCTTTGGCCGCATATTCAAAACCAAAGATGGGCTTTGGATAATTTTTCCTTTCCATTACTTGAAAGAATCTCGGCTTAATTTATCATTACTAGAATATAATTAAATCACTGGCATCAATTTAATTTTGAAATATGTGACCATGATATTAGAGCACTTAGACACTGTTTTTGAGTAAAAAGAGACATTTACTGAAAAGTATTGCAGTATTTGGCAAGTTTGGAATCGGAGAACTGCATAAATATCTCTATGATTAGAGTTTGATGCTTTATCTTTGTGTGATTTCATTTGTAGGACTTTGATTTTGTTCGTAATAAATTTTGCATATGCTGTTTGCACATTTGAAGTATTAGAGGATTTTGTGTATTATATAATAGAAGAGCTTTGTGGCATAAAACTCCCACAAAACGTAGTGCTACAACTTTTTATGCTTAGCTTGATGTTTATTTGCCCTTACTTCCAACCATGTTCACCCATCAAGACTTGAATTTGTGACTATCCAAATAGGAAGCTGAGAAACACCTGTCGGATATGGTTGTGTCGAAAGCACTGGTGGCAAAGATTGATAGGCCAATGGGGATAGTCTGTTTCCAAGCAGCAAAAGATAGCAACGACATTCTCAACTCATGGGCAATGAACTTGGAGAAGCTGCTTGATCTTGTTGAGAAGAGTTGCCACCAAATACACAAGGAAACCATGGTACACAAAGCTGCTCTTAAAGTTTGAAAGGAATGATTTTAGCAATCACATTCGGGTACATCTCTCTCTCTCTCTCTCTCTCTCACTCTCTCTCATGCAATTCTTCGAAAGAAAAAAGAGAGTGGTGAAATAAGTGAATTATTTTCGTCTTGTTGTGTTTTACAGGTCGTCCCAATTTGAGCAATTTTTTTTTGGCTGACTGTAATGATAAAAATTTCGATCAAAGTCTCTGCTGGCTAAAGGGTGATCAGGATATGCATTTGCCTAGGAATTATTTCTATTGTTGACAAGTCCAAAATGGTTGTCAGGACGGATGAGTGAGATTTTGTTGTATACTTCTGGCACATACGGTACCACTGACTAATATGAAAGAAACTAAGGGCTTTGTTTTATAGCAGTGGGAGAAGAAATTCTTTAGCTTTGTTTTAAGATTTCGTTTGTTTTATCTTTTTAATTAATATTTGATATTTGTAGGGTTCTTCCTTGATCATTGCACTTGGACTTCATTTTCTTTATACCTTGATGTTAGCAAGCCATTCTTGATGTTGGCATTTTATGGACTGTGCATGAAAAGTGTGTGTACGACGTTTTTTAGAAAATCTTAGTTTTTAAATTATATTCAAATTAATATTTAAAAGTCATTTATATTTGAAAAATAATTATGGCGTCCTTGAATTTATGCTTTTATTTTATTAATAGATTAATACATTTAAAAAGTAAACTCCTTAGATACAATTTTTAGAGGGAAGGGCTCAATATATTATTTCTCAGTATTAATTTGAATATAATTTTTTATTGCTGCGGTCCTGATTGAATTGGAGTAGGTGAATGTCTCATTTCGTTTTGCAAGTTGCAACAGCCTCCTTTTTGAAGTTACTGAATTTTAGTTTATTCAACTAAAACTGTCAGATTGACATTTGCTTATCTGTTCTCCCTTTTTTTTTTTATGTTGGGATCAGTACTTTTACCATGCCACTTGGTATGACTAAGGTTTCATTCATTGACGGAGATATTTGATGATTTGATAAAATCAATTTGACTTACAAATTAAAAATCGACGAATTGGGAGGTGAAATCTATAGTAGCTTGGATTCTGTAAAAGATTTAGGAAAACTGTAAAAATAAATTATATATATAAACTCCTTGATTTATTTTTAAACTATTTAACCAAATCAATCAATTTAAAGCATAAGCTTATTTTTCCATAAATTTAAATGGACGAAGGCTAATCTGGCTATCTTGCAGATATAAAATGCAGATGAGTTTGACCTTATCTTTGTTCAGATAAGTAAAATGTGTCACTTGGAATAACAACATTCACATGAGATCTTGACAAATTAAAAATTAATAATGATAATGATAATGATAAAAAATAACTAAAATCAGTTTAATATACCTACAACAAGAAGCTAAAGTATACCATATTAAAATGCAGGTGAACAAATAAATATGTATTGAATAATTATCCAGATGAAGAAGTATAATAATGGCCACAATCCGACCAGGAAGCTGGCGTTGAAATATCGGCACCACCACCACTACTCTGGTTGGTAGCAGTCCTCAAGTCCGCAGGCGGCGGAGCCGTAAAAATCAAAGGAACGGAAGATTGTGGAGATGAAGAAGGAGTAGTAGAAGCTGCAAAACTTGAAGTTTGAAAATGCGAAGATGCATTTGAAGATGACATAAGCATTTGGTCATAAAGACTAACGGCCTGATGCCTTTCATACCCTCCAACACCCAAAACCAATTGAGGATTGTTTACCATTTGAGGAACAGATAAAAGGGTATTCTGAGAACTAGAAATCGCCAACTGGGTTGTCATTGGATTTGAGGTAGATGGCCGGAGTCTTACATTTTCCGGGAAGTTCAGTTTGGCTTTGCTACCTCTAAATCTAAGAGCAGCTTCATCATAGGCTCTTGCTGCTGCCTCTGCTGTGTCAAATGTGCCTAACCAAACTCTTGCTGCTTTAAAGGGGTCTCTTATTTCTGCAGCCCATTTCCCCCATGGCCTTTGTCTTACGCCTCTGTATTTTCTCCTTGGCTCTTCTCTTACGGTGTCGTTGTGTTCATATATGTGTGTTTGTGAGATTACGGTTGTTGTCGCAATTGTTGAAGTCTCTACTGCTGTTCAAGAAAATAATAAAATATATGAGTTGGAAATTAAATTAATTGTCATTTAAGTGCATAGGACAATTAAAGAAAAACATAATTTTAAAAAAGAAAAAGAAAAAGAAAATAGAAAGAGGACATTGTATTTTTCTTGTTAAAGAATAAAGAGAGATATTTTGATGGTTTGTAGAGTACTGTTCCATTGATGATTACATGGGGAAAACACAAACAAACTTAAAGCAAATAAGAGAGATGAGTAGATTACTGTTATTACCTCTGTCACCATAACCAAAAGATCTAGCAAGCTTTATAAACTCTTCTTGACTTCCTTCCTCTTCTCTTCCTCTCTTATTTGTTCCATCACTCGAACTCCCTGAACAATTCCCTTCATTATTAATAATATCTGCAGGCACCTCTCCAGTTACAACATGAGTCAAAGCAGAAACCATAGCTGACATCTCTCTTTCTCTGCTCAACCCTGAAAGCATTGATCCAAATGGCTCCTCATTTCTGTTACTATTATTTTCTTGTTGAAGCATCATCAATGGTTGATAAATCCATTCTTCAAGATTCTTGTTAATACCTTTCTCTCTTGGATTCGCCACCTTTATAAAGCACATGCAACATCAACAAGAAAATAACAAAGAAGATGGGTGTAAAGCTAAAAAGTTTCAAGAATGACTCAAACAGAGTCTTATATAAGGCAATAAACGCCGCCTTGACTATAGCTTTGGTGGTTTGACATATGAAATAGGGCCGGTTCTTTTTTGTTTTTGTTTTTTTTTTTTTTAACAACTTCAAGTTGAAGAAACTTGGTATTGTAAAAGAACAGAAAAGAACATTCTGAAAGAGTCCAATTTCATAATTTGTCCTTTCTTTATATCAAATGGGTAAATACAGAGGGAGATAATGCTTTGAGTCAAACTTCATTCTGAGTTTTAATGTGAACACAGAAGTTTTCATTGGTGCAGAAAGAAGCAACGAAGTGCTTTCTTTCTTTTCCACTTTAAGTCGGTGTTCAGTTGAGAGGGAAGGGAGAAGGGGTGGAGCAGCCGACATGTGTCGGCCCACTAAGAATGCATTGTTGCCCAATTAATAAATTAAATTAAACTGTTTTTTAATAAAATAATAAAATACTTAAAAGTAACATTCGAAATAAATGAATTATGATTATATAATTCATTTATAAATAAATTTGTAAATAAATTCCAAGTTAAAATTTATTTACAAATAAATTTATCATATTTGATATGCTACTATTTAAAATAAAAAATTTAATTGAATTTTATAAAATTTTATTTGAAATAATTATTAGATGAAATTTAATTTGCCTTTATTTTTTAAAATAACCTTAATATAATAATTTAACAAAAATACTAATATAAATAAATCACTCATATTCCATCATAATTAATTAATTAAAATTTTAAATTTCATATCCTTGCAAATGTTTAATTTTATTTTTATTAATATATTAAAATATATTCAAAATTAAAAATTTATTTGGATTAGTCATATACAATAGTAATTTCGTACTCTTTAAAATAAATATTGAAAAAAATAAATGAAGACAATTTAGTCAATAATATTTGAATGAAGGAGTAGTTTAGTCAATATAAATATTAATGGGTTAATATGTGAAATTCATTTGCAAATTTCAACAATTTCAATAGAATTTGAACTAAACTAATCCAATTTCATAGAATTAAATTCATAAAATTTAAATCCACATTTTTTTTCATTCCTAACACTTTTGGATTTTCAAATGAATTTCATAAAATTTTGTGAAATTCATTTATTCCAAACGAGTTTTAAAAATCTAGTCATCAAAAGTTATTTTATTATTTTTTATTATTTAATTAAAATATTAATAAAAGTCATTCATTTAATGGATAATTATAAATATCATTATTAAAAAAATGATTATTTATATTTTTAAATTTAAAAAGCTTATAATTATTTTGGGACATAAAAAAATAACAAGTAAACAAAATAAAATGGAGGAAGTAATTGCTTTCACATATCCAACCTTTAGATGCATGCATTTACCTCTAAATAAATATAATTAGACATGAATTTTTGTATAGACAATAACTTTCCAATAATAATTTTTAATTTGTCTCTATGAATAAATGTATATTTTCTCAAAACTCAAAACGTATAACAAATTTAATAATGACAAAACAAAATAGACTTAGTATTCAATTTCATTCTGAATTTTTAGAGTAATTACAATTTTACTCTAAATCGATTTTTATATTTTAAAAATTCTAAACTTATCAATTTAATTGTAATTACACCCTAATTTTATTTTTAGGGTACAATTACATTGTAAAAGTGAATTATAATACTTAGAACTTATCCATTCGTTGCAAAGGCACTGTAAAAGTAAAATAAGGTTGGAATTTGATTAAAACAATGTAATAAATGGACTCCGTAGCCAATCCAAATGTTTAAACAATAAATAAGAAAATAAAATCGATTATTCATATAATAAATAAAAGAAATCAATATTGGGCCATTGATTTTAAAATTAAACTAATTTTAAGATATAAAAATAATGAATTACATACTAAATTTAAGGATATACTTCCTAGGACCACGAAACAAATATGGAGATTTTTTTATCATGTCTTTGTAGTCATTAGTTGATTTCCTACTATGAAAGAAAAATAATAAGTTAAAAGGATAAAAGAGGCAAAATAATAAATTTTTTATTTTAATTTAAATATTATCTATTATTTTTAACTAAGTTTGAATTGGTTATAAAATTTATTTTTTATATTATTTTAATTAGAATTCCAACTTTAATTTATTTTTAGGATAGAATTGAAACAAATCGATAATTCAGGACGCTCTAATTTACTTTTAAAGTGTTAATTACACCTTAGAAGCAAATTAGATTGTAATTATAATTAGATTGATCAGTTTATGTCCGCTCATGTACAAAGTCGATTTAAAGTAGAATTACAACTGCTTGAAAAGTGTGAGAATGAAATTGATGATTAGCCCAAAACAAAAGTATTATTGAAAGAAGGGAATAATAATAAAAACAATAAAGATTTTTGGCTCACGCCTGTCACAATGATGTTCTTTCTCAAATTTGAGTGGAAAAAAAAAAATCAATGATTCTATATTTACTAACACTATTTATCTTACCACCAACCTATTTAACATTTTTATGTATAAATAAGTAAAAGATATATAATGGTAAATATAATCATTTATAAACGCTTATTAATAAATAAAATATATTGGATAGTAACATAATATTATTTATAAAAATATTATTGGATAGTAATATAATTTTATTCATAAAATAAAATTATGTACATTATAATTTTATTCAAAAAATAAAATTATGTACATTAAATTATAATATCTTAATAAATTGAATTGAAAATTATCCTATGGAATTTTTTACCTTTTAAGTGTTTTTAAACTCTCATGTTACCCACCTCAAATGATCTAATAGCTTCTGTATACTACGTTGCCATTAAAGATAGACACTCTATCGACGGAAGGGTAGTTGACTTCTCCAGTTACAAAATTAAAATTGGCGAATTTTACATTAAAAATTACAATTTTAGGAGATAAAATGATGAAACTCTAGGTTGAGAAACAATGGATGAAATTAAATAAGCCTATATATGTGCATATACACATTAATATTGTGTAACTTATGTTAGAAATAATCTAATCTCGAGATAAAGATGATGAATACTAAAAAAATGTTGATTGAGGTAGTAAGTGATCTTAACTCTATCCGTAAGGTAAGCATTCAAGTTTACTTTTCGAGAAACTCAATATTTTATTTGTATTCAATATACTATTAGTCAAAATGATTTTATTTAAAATTTAATTCTTAAAATAGATTAGTTTACCTTTATAATGATACTTTTAAAGGAGAGAACTCGAACTTGAGATTTTCTATCATTTATATTTTTAGAAGAAATGAAAAAAATGATCAGATCACAAATAATTGACAATTAAGGTATTATATTTTTTATTTATATGGACAAGTAGGATATATTTTCAATTTTTATATTACTGAATGCATAATTATTTTATCTATTATGCCAAGGTATTAGCATTGCTCTAATAAAAAAATAATAACTGGCAGAGTATATATCCATATAGCGTAGGTAAGTATTTATTTATGGGTGGAAGTCAACTTTTTCCTTTATGGGAATTAAACTCAGTTCAAAGGATAAATTTGTCAAAAGGAAATGAAGCTATGAGCTGATTTCTCTCCGTCGAGCTTTTTTATATTTTTTGCAGTTATTAATACTACTTTTTTATTGTAACTTTTCATATACGTCAACGAGGTACAAAAATAATACACGTGTTGCAATTTTAAAACGGAATTGAATAACCAAAAGCCTTATCCATATTAGTGGGCCCCTACTAATGTAATACAGATACAATGAAGTCAATTGGTCAGCAGTAACGATTTTTTTCTTGTCCGGAAGCAGAGAGAAACCCCTCTCTCAACTTTTTAAATGGAAAGATCCGTTAAGTTTGGTGGTTTTTAATTTTTCACGATAATAACAAATAATTAAATCGCTTTAATTTTAAAAAATATATAATTAATTAATTATCTATTAATCAATATTTATTTAATTGAAATAAATGTTACACAGATATTTAAAAAGAATAAAATAATTAATATTATTCTAATTTTCTAAAAATATCATCTAGAGCATAAAATGAAGCACTAGATACTAATAAGCATCAGTTACACAAATATTAGTTTTTCTTAATTGGGTGGGTTGTAAAAGGTAGACTTCAAGCATATTATACTAATGTGAGTTTGAAATTTTATGATTTAATATTACTTAGAGTTCATAATTTGTTGAGTCAAATTCAAAATTTTTTTTGGGTCAATAAAATTTTTAAACTAATAATCTAATTAGTAATTTAATTAATTAATAGTATCAGTTATCTTTTCATAACCTAATTATAGAATCTAGCCAGATGAGTGCACTTAAATTAATTAAATTCACATGTGCATATTTAAAAAAAAAAAAAAAAACAAAAAAATTGGTTTGTTTTGTTTGACACTGTACATTTGGCGGTTTGGATGTGATCTGCACACGTAATCATGGTCAACGAGATCAACGTGGGATCGCAATCAGCAGTCAACATCAACATTACGCGGTTGTATAATTGGATAATATGATGAATGTGAACTCCAAATAAAAGAGTATAACCAAACCAAATGTTTAATTTGAACGCTCAAGAAGTTGCTGTGTTAACCGGCTGCAAATCCGATTAATTTTTATCTATTTGAAATTGAATCTAATTTGAATCTAGTTAAAATTAAACATTTAAATAGCATTTATCGCATAAGGTATTCTGACTATATAATTTTATTTAACCAATGATGATTAAGGTATGAGAGAGATTTGAAAGTGTTATCACTTGTACAAAAGAAATTTAAAAAAAAATGAAAAAAGAAGAAATTATCGCCAATTTCATTTGTTCTCTTCAAAAGCGACGAGAGAAATCTTTTATCACTAATTTACAAAAAATTCACCAGTAAAATAATTTGATTTTGGGCAAAAAAAAAAAATAACAAAAATAATGATCTATAAATGACTTAAAGAGGAATTAATCGTTTTCTTTCCCTTCCATGGCATAAAGTCAAATTCACATAACTCATCAAAAGAAAATTTCTCATCTTCTCTTCCTTAATCTCTGTCTAAACAAACAGATAATGAATAATATATACTCTTGAAGAACGTTGTTGTTGTGGTCACTAACGCCTTTAAACTCAATCGACGATGTTTCTAACTATATAACTTCTAGTTTACACAACAATGTTTTAAGAAAAAAAAATTGGGGGTAAGGTGAAGATCCAGATCATTTGAGAACTGCATTTGTAGTTGGTGTTGCTTTATGGTTAAGAGCTCATTATTTCTTTTCCATTTCAATCAGACTTTAGATCTCGAATTAGAGAATCAGAAATAAGGATTTGAAACCTACAATTTTCACATGTTCGTACACGTCACTTTTGTTTCTTACACTTCATCGGATGTCTGAGACGAAGATCCTCCTCCATCTCCCCTTTAAGTTGTATTTAGTTCCGAGAGTTATAAGAGAGATTTGAAAGAGCTAATGACAAAGAAGGGATAAAGGCTAAAGAGATGTTGAACTTGGGCTGGATTAGGATTAATTTAGGTAAAACGCGTCATTTCACTTGATCATTATTGTTAAATAAATTTGTGTATTCAGAGTTGGTCCTACGACAAATGCTAGTTTAATATCTAATTTTGACTAGATTCAAATTAGGGTTCAATTTTTACAAAAATATCTAATTGATGTGTCTGAGGAGTTAAGTTTATGTTAGGATGAAATTGATACGACCTGCAAACTTTAGAGTATATTTGATAGTTTGTCCCTTTGCTTTTAAGCTACCTCATTTGAGTTAGCTTTTAGCTAGTAGTTGTTATATTAAATTATTAATCATTAAATATTACTAGGCTGGCTGATTTGCATTTAGCATATAGCATTTCGATGGCAATAATGAATTCATTGATAGCTACATTTTTCCATCTCTAATTTGGTAGCTAAATCTAAAATTATTCTGTGGTAATTTTATAGGTAGAAGGAAATAAATTAATTATTTTCCATTATTAAGTAGCAAATTTGTAGCTATTTTTATATTTTATTTTGAATTTTGAATTTAGCCAAACTTATTAAAAGTACAGAGTTATAACTTATAAAGCAAATATGGAAAGGGCAAAAGATGAAGAAAAAGAAGTGGAAAAGATAATAAGGAGAAAAAAACAAAGTGAAGATGTAAATTAGAAAAAAGAAGAAAAAGAAAGAAGGATAAAGGACAAGAAAAAAATATGAAAATGACCAAAAAAACCAAAGGGAATAACAAGGAGAAAACAGAGAAAGCAAATGCAAGTCCAATCACAACACCACTAAATACCAACCAATTGAAATTTCATAAAGAAGTCGAATCACTTAACCACTTCGATTTAGGCTTTTTCTCATCCACGCACGTGACCCAACGAAACAGGGTGACCGTGACCGTTTATAGTATTCTCACCGTTGAATTTTAAATTGAAATTGAAGTAGATAAAATTAATACCAAACCCTAATTAACAATTTTCAATTTCAAATTGCAACTAAAACTGTATGTTTTCAGTTAAGTATATTTAGATTCGATCTCAATTTTAATTTGAAAACTTGATTCTGAATTTATCTGATTTTAAATTATATTTAGAAAAGAAGATAAATAAAATAAGAGAAGAAAATAATGAAAAACCGTACTATTTATTTTTCATCCTATGTTTTTATTGGAAGGAAAATAAAAAGAAAGCAAGACAATAAAAGATATTTGCTCTTATTTGAAAAGGTCCAAATTGTGGAAGAAAGAAAATATAATTTATGCAAAGTTACAATTTTAACCCTGTTTTTACATTATTAATTACTTTAAAAATATTATTTTGAAATAGAAAAGTATAAATTAATATTTGTTAATTTCAAAAATGAGATATTTTTCATCCACAGTTCCAATAGAAATTTCAATTGTGAGTCGTTGATTTGGATAAGCGTATTGTTTTCGTACATTCGATTGCACATGTTTTGTCCGAGCCACAGACATGTCTTTTTCGGACGGTTCCGACACAACAAAAAGCCACAGATTTGGTAAAACCGACAGACCAAATCTACCTATTTATATTCTCTCTTCTCTTCATCAAACCTTTCTGATTGTATCAATTAATTTCAGTCCCACGTTTATCATTTTTCTTCTGCAAACATTGAATTTTCATGCAAGCTTTTTAAATTATGCAATTTCGTAATACATAAAGGACAAGGATTTAATTTTATTCTTTGAAAATTTTAAACATTAATTTCAATGTAATATGGAAAATTCTCGTTCATCAATTTTAAATTTTACAATTACAATCTTATAATCGAAATCATGTGGATGGAATCTAATTGTTTCCGGTCCATATAAGGCAACAGGAAAAAAGAAAATTTCCCCTTTTCGCGTGGCAACTTGTACTAGAAGAAAATTACAACCAAATTGTCAAAAGTTTAACTCAAACTAAGCTTTAGATTTCAAGTCAACTTCTCTGTAACTATCAAAACAATTGTGTCTCTAATTTATATTCTAATTAACACTTTAATCTTTGTTTTTAAATTATTATCATCACTTATTAATCAAAAGCGAAAAGTCTCAAGTGCAAATGCTTTTGACATATTAATTTTAATCTTGACTTTTAAACGAAAGAACCAATAATGAGTCAAACAAATTCAAATGCATTTTTCTTAAACAACCAGTTGGTTTGTCAAAACTTCATGATTGAGTTGAGTTATTACCAAATAGTTAAACCCCAAAGGCCATTGTCTTTTCCATAGACAAACTAGAATACATTTGGAAATGGTTACCTGAGCTATTAGAACTGCAGATATAACCAAGTGGGAAATCCAAAAACGATAGCTTCCATAACCAACTTTTATACGTATTATAAGTACAATGTTTAGCTAAATATTTAACAACCAATACAAGATTAGCCTATACAAAGACTTAAAAGTTATATAATAAATTTAAGTCGTATATTTGATTATATGTTCAAATTTCTAATGCTTCCCAATATAATAGAACCTTGACCAAAAGAACTTCTGCTCTCTAACTGCCACAAGCCATGCACTCTTCACGGTTAGTAAGAGAGCAAACCATCTGAGCCATTTTGGTACCATCATCTTCAGCGGCCAAACTTTTCTTTTCCTGCATTACCAGTAAAAGGAACTATTTAGAATAAAATACGAAAGCACAAATAATTAAAACTCTTCTGGCGTTGACTGAAAATTACTTGAAGAAGAGAAGTATCAACAGTGAACTTGATGGCATCGGCTGCAGCACGTGATCGAAGATAATACATTCCCGTCTTTAAACCCTTTATACAAACAAGGACCAATTTCAAAATTTAAAAATAAAAAATAAAAAAAGGACAAGGCTTCACTACATACATTAAACCCTTGTTGATATAGAAGTGGCAGGAATTATTTCAAAATTTACCTTGGACCAAGCATAAAAGTGCAGGGAAGTTAACTTCCCAAAATTGGGTTGATCCATGTGTATGTTAAGGCTTTGACTCTGATCTATATAGCATCCGCGGTCAACTGCCATATCTACCAATGTCTTTTGCTTGATCTCCCAAACAGTCCTAGTTACCTCAAATATTCTTAGTATGGACAGAGAGAAGAGAGTAGAAGATTATAATAGACCATGGAGAAAATTGCATATACATACTTGTATATAAGCTTCAAATCGTCAGGGATTTCTGGAATTTTTTGGACAGAGCCATCCTCATAAATTATTTTATTTTTGAGAGTAGGGGACCAAAGGCCCATCTCAGTTAGGTCATGCAGAAGATGTTTGTTGACCACAACAAATTCACCACTGCAAAAGGATAAGAGAATTAAAAGGTAGCACGAGACAACTGGTCATAACAGAAGCTGAACAGAATTTAAGGGTAGAACAAACCTTAAAACTCTACGACTATAGATGTTGGAAGTATAAGGCTCAAAGCACTCATTGTTCCCAAGAATCTGACTGGTCGAAGCAGTTGGCATTGGTGCTACAAGTAGTGAATTTCTCACTCCATTCTTAGATATCATTTCTCTCAAGACATCCCAGTTCCACCTACTTGAAGTGGTTACATTCCACATGTCAGGCTGCAGAACCCCCTGAACAATTCAATATGCATTTTAGATGGGTGAGCTAAGTGGAAATCTTAGAAAAAACAAACTTAAAAAAATGATTTATAATACATAATAGAGATGTTGCAATCAGTGAAAGGGTTATGGCATCAATTATACAACAAAAATGGAAAATAAAAACCAAGCAAATATTAATACTTACAAATGCTTAAAAGCGCTAGTATCAGTTTGAAGAAACTAAGTATACCTTGCTAGCAGGACTTCCAATGTATGTTTCGTATGGGCCATCTCTGGCAGCTTTCTCAGATGAGGCTTTAAGAGCATGGTAATAAATGGTTTCAAATATGTCCTTATTCAGCTGTTGAGCCTGAAATCAATTATCACAAAAACTATCAAATCAGATCACTTATCCTGGCCACAGTTCAGTCAAGATATCAGTTTGTGTATATTTTACCTCTGGCGAATCAAATGCCATTCCAAGTAAGATGAAAGTGTCTGCAAGTCCCTGAACTCCAATGCCAATTGGCCTGTGTCGAAAATTTGACCTCCTTGCATTTTCCACAGGGTAGTAATTAACATCAATTATCTTGTTAAGATTGGCTGTAACTACTTCTGTAACCTGTCCCAAAAAAGCAAAGGATATGAAGTTACAAGCAAGTTTACTAAAGAAAATATTCAGTTTCATAAATTCTACCATAACATCCCAAATAACAACCAGTTCAAAAAAATAAAAAATAAAGCATCCTAAATAACAACTGGAATACAAACCTCTGCCAGTTTGTCAAAGTCAAAGTATCTACTCTTGGAACCTCTACTTCCAACAATTTTAGATGGATGAGACTCCATTGGAATCTCCTAAAAACAAACAAACAAAGAAAGCATAGTTAAAAACATGCATACAAGGACACAAGAGGGAATTTACCTAACCAGGTTAATGCTATTGCTCACCCTTTCTCTCACAAATCGGGGCAGAGCTATAGAAGCCAGATTACAGACAGCAGTTTCTGTTGGACTTGTATATTCAATTATCTCTGTACACAAATTTGAAGATTTTATAGTTCCCAGATTCTGCTGGTTACTTTTTCTGTTGGAGGTATCCTGAGAGAAATGAAAAAAACAAAAGCAACACAAAAGCCTCAAACCAAGGGAATTATATTAATAAATGATAAAACTACTTCAAAAATATCATGTTAGGAACAAATCACCTTAAAAACCATATAAGGTGTGCCAGTTTCTATCTGAGATTTCAAAATTTCAAACCAGAGGTTCTGTGCTTGGACAACCTTCTTTGCCTTGCCCTAGGTGTAGAACATGAGTGTTAGTAACCACAAATCTGTAAGAAACAATGCAATAAGTTCACATACAGTGAAATTCACCTCTCTCTCATATTTTGTGTACAGTTTTTCAAATTCTTCACCCCAACAATCTGCCAAACCAGGAGACTCATTAGGGCAAAATAATGACCATTGCCCATTACTTTGGACTCTTTCCATAAATAGATCAGGCACCCAAAGTGCATAGAATAGATCCCTAGCTCGGTGCTCCTCCTGCATAGAAGTAAAGTTTACATGTTTCAAGTTATGTAAGCAATCTGAATGTCCTAAGGAGAACATATTATTGAATTGGGAGAAATAAGGTGTTAATGAAGAACTTTGCTAGTTTTCACCTTTCCATGGTTCTTCCTAAGATCCAGAAATTCAAATATATCAGCATGCCATGGCTCCAAGTACACAGCAAAAGCACCTACATCGTGTCAGGCAATGGTTTTACCATCAAGTGTCACATTTAAACTGTCAATATAAAATATGCAGAATGAACGTACCTTTCCTTTTGCCTCCTCCTTGATCAACATAACGGGCAGTATCATTAAACACCCGCAACATTGGAACAATACCATTAGATGTTCCATTCGTTCCACGAATATAGCTGCCTGTGGCACGAATGTTGTGAACAGAGACACCAATTCCTCCAGCTGATTTGCTAATGACAGCACACTCCTTTAAAGTATCATATATGCCTTCAATACTATCATCTTTCATACATACCAAAAAGCAACTGCTCAACTGGCAGAATGGGCCATAAAAGAAAATGTATTAGTTGTTGACATACAATAAGAAACAGACAGAACTCCAAAGTACAAGCTACTTGATATAAAACATACCTGAGGCCTTGGCGTTCCAGCATTGAAAAGGGTGGGAGAAGCATGAGTGAACCATCTCTGAGACATCAAATGGTAGGTTTTGATAGCTGAATCAACATCATCCTTGTGAATTCCAACAGCAACCCTCATCAGCATGTGCTGAGGCCTCTCTACAACTTTGCCTTGAACCTTTAAGAGGTAGGACCTTTCCAGAGTCTTGAACCCAAAGTAATCATAGTCAAAGTCTCGATCATAAATGATCTCACTGTCCAGGCGAGCAGCATTCTGAATCAATCAAGAATTGTTAAATAATTGAAGTAAAACGCAAGATTGAAAGTCATAAAACAGCAGATATATCTGTCTGCAATAAAGTGGACTCTGAATTTTCAATTGTTACTTTCTTAACATCCATAAGAACCCCTTATAACTAAAAATGACATGGCATTGAATTAGAAATCAAATATTTTCTTCATCACAACAAAAAAAAAAAAAAAAGCAACAGAGATCATTAGTTGAGAAAGTAGGCAATTTGCAATAACTGAAATACTACGTTTTGGTCTTCAGATAAGGCCTTTATCCAACTGAATGTGATCTTAAGTACAAAAATGCTAGAATCCCCTCTCAATGCCAGTCCTAAACACCCATAAAGGAAGCAACAGAAATTCATAATGCAAATTAATATGTAATACCTTCATGATTATCTCATAAACATCATCAGCAATCAGAGGAGCCTTTAACCCAGACCTCTCATTAAAATGGTTATACATGATTTTAATCCTGCAACAACCAACAAGAAAGATCACATGAAACAATTTCTTAAAATATATCACATAGGTTAAATGAATCAACCTAACTTACGTCTCTGAAAAAGATTTCTTAGTGTTCTTATGCAGATTTGAAACAACGATCCTTGCAGCCAACTGCATGAAAAGGAAAGAAAAGGGATAAATAAACCAAAAATATAGATGCCTTGAAGGAAACTTCTAACATAAACACTAATTTTGAATCAAAATTCCATGAGTTCCTAAACATTGTCACAGTAATCAAAAGATCAACTTCAGGACACAAACAATTATTCTCCGAAGTAGAAAGAGACTCAATGCACCAATCTACCAGCACAGTAACGACACCAAATAAACAGAAGGTAAACCAAAAATGCAAAATTCAGTGTTACCATCTTCAAAACAAAATAAAACACGGTACTTAAACAAAATTCCTGCGAACATGCAAAATTGACATAAAACCTCAAGAATCCCATCTACAATCCTCATCACATCTCAAACAAAAGAAACAACATATCAACTCATCCGCCACGTTAACCATAAGATAATAAAAGTCATATATAACACAAAAAAAAAAAAAATCAAAACAACCCAAAAGAATTATATGTATATGTATACTCACCGAGGCATAATCAGGATGATTAGCGGTCATGGCAGCAGCAGTCTCAGCAGCCAATTCATCAAGCTGGCTAGTAGTAACACCCTTGTAGACACCAGCGCACACCTTCTGGGCCACCAGCACAGGATCACAATGCTCCATACTCAACCCATAGCTAAGCTTCTTCAATCTAGCAGTAATCTTGTCAAAGTGAACGGCCTCTTGTCTCCCATCTCTCTTCACCACATACATTTTCTCAAATTCCTCTGTTTTCTCTCAGGAGTTTTATCAAACAGGTCTTGGTCGCATACAAAAAAGGCAGAATGAGCGTGTTATATATAGGGAGAGAGTTGGGTTTTGAAATTTGAGGGAATCTTTTAGGGTTTTTATTTGGTTTCCCTCTAAGGCGGACTTTTGGGATTTAGAAATTTCGCGCCAAAATTGAGCAGGAGCGTTTTATGCTTTCAAAGGGGGCGGGTGTTGTGTGAAATGTGGATGATGGTTGGTAGGGCAAGGCTGGCGAGGGAGAGAGAGGAACTGTTATGGCAAATGGCATTGATAAGAGGGGCCCGCTAATTTTGAAACAGAGGTTTGGGGACAGGATTCTGAGGGGGACAAATTGGAGAGTGAATGCTGTGTTTTTTGGCGCGCTCTTTTTGGCGCGTTTTGTTTGTAGTGGGGGTCGTGGGCCATCGACTCTAACCCGTCCCACCATTATATATTATATGGCTTAACATGTAAATTCATATTATACATTTATTTATAATATATAAAAATACTAATGAAGAATATTAAGTCTTTAAAATACCCTTTAACAATAAGAATAATTTAATTATTTATTAATTAAATTTTTTTAATTTTATTAATATTTTTATTCCTATTTGAATCAAAATTTTATTAGAAAGTTTAATCTAATTTTATTCTAATTATGATTTTAATTTATTATTTTTATTATATTAATATTAATTAGAAATTTATTCTACCATACTATTATATATATGTTTAGTTTTAGTTATTTTTTACTATCAAGTTTTAATTATCTTTTGTTATTAAAAATTTGTTTCTTTTTACCATTAAGAATTAATAATTCAAACTTTGATAATTTGTAATTATTAAATTTGTGATCATGTTTTCTTTTTATTATAAGTATTAACTCTCTATTTTTATAAATTAATAGAATAATTTTTATTTATATTTTTTATAATTTAATAATTTTTTCATAATTTTTTTATTGTATTTAAATTTATAAATTTATAGATTCATTATAAATTTGATAAAGATTTATGCTTACAAATTAGCAATGAAATTTTTTCCATTTCTAAATTATGAACTTGGCAAAAGGTTCTATTTATGAGAGCGGACTTTTTTTATTTTTAACATTATAACCTAAATTGTTTTTTATTAATTAACCAATCATATTTCATTATTTTTCTCTTGCTAACGATTGATGAAATGATTATAAATGGGTTAGCGATGAAATTTCTATCCGTTGTTAAAGTTATAATAAAAATTAATAACCTATTTTGCAAATCTAAAACTCATTGTACATTTCTTACGTGTCGCATTCTTTAGTATGCTTATTCTTCTTTTTCTCTTGTCTTCCTTCCTTTTACTTTATATTTTATTTATAAAGGTTTATATTTTATTTGGATTGTAATATTAATATTCATAATGGTAATATATTTTATTTTTTATTTTTAAATATTTTAATGGAACCATAGAAATTTCAATATTTGAATTATAATATAATAAATCATAATTTTTTTTAGTATAGGAAAAAAAGAATTCGAACTTGAATTTATTGTCAAGTCTTATATGTATTTATCACTATGTTATGCCTTAATATGCATATATCATAAATTTTTTTGCTTGTATAGAAATTTCAAATTTTATTAGTTGATTAACAATATCATTAATGATAATTTAGTCACATCCTAATTAGGAAACATTGGATTCTTAAAATGCCAATGTTAGGTTTATGAAATGATAAAAGTATCATTGAGAATGTTAATTTTATTGATAAAAAATAAATGTAGTTTAATTTTAATTGGTTATGTTAATTTTTTATTTGAATATAAATTCTATTAAAAACTTTAATCTGATTCTAAACAAAAATTGTCCAATACCTAAAAAATAAAATAAAATTAAAAATTATAATTGTAGTTGTTGACATGATTAAAAATACATACATATAAAGTCTATTATATATAATTTAAAATTGTCAATTTTATTCTATGATAGAAGAATGCAACGTGATGATATTACAATATCAATTTTTTTTTATGCAATGGATCATAAAATCTTCCAATATCATATTTAGTCCTATTTTAATAATATCAATTTATTATTTTTATTATATTAATATTATAATGTAATCCTATTATAATTAAAAATTTATCTTATCATACCACTATATATATATATATATATATATATATATATATATATATATATATATATATATAGTTTTAATTACTTTTGACGATTAAGAATTTATTGTTTTTTACTATCAAGAATTATTACATCAAGTTTTTGCTAATTTAAAATTATTGAGTTTGTAATCATATTTTTTTCTTACAGTAAGTATAATTTTATTGTATAAACTGATATGATAATCTCTACATTTAGTATTGTATGTATATTTAATTATGTATTAATTTTATATTTTAACTCTCTCTCTCTCTCCAAATTAATAGAATAATTTTTATTTATATTTTTTATAGAAAATCATTATCTTGAATCAAATATATTTTTTTCAAACTATAATAATTTACAGTCAAAAAAATTATTTAAAATATTAGATATTATTATTTGTATAAAATAAAAACTAACGTATTGATAATATTGGGATAAAACTACATTGGAACTCTGGTTTATTAAATTAATAAGTATAAATTATATATTCATTGTAAGAAAACAATTTTTTAATGATAAAAAATAATGACAAAAATATTTTATCGGTATTTACCATCAAAATACCGATTAAATTGAAATTATTAAAAATTATAATTATTTTAAAATATTATGATAAAACTTTGAACTCGTTTTGTAGCTAAATATGATAAAAAAAAAATTTCACTCAAAAATATTGGTATTTTAAATAAAAAAATTACTACTATTTTTTAACAAAAATTTACTCATAAATTAGCGATAATTTTTTTTTTTAATTATTGACAAAAAATTTTATCGATAAATTTGAGATGAAAAATTTAGGGTAAAATGAAACGAAGAAATGCTATCTTCTTCCCCTCTTTTCTTGTTCGATTTTTCTAAACGAAAACCTAAACGAAGAAGCGTTGTCGTCTTCCCAGTCACGCCTGGTAACTCTTCTTGCCCTTCTTCTTCAACGCATTAGAGTCTTCTTCACAATCTCGCTCTCACTTCTCTTCTCCAGCTCTGTCTCAAGCTCCAAAAAAATGTAACTTTTTTACTCTTCTGTTATGTTTTAGCTAATAATGCTTTAGTCTTAGGCTAGTTTTAGTTAAGTGAATATAGTTCTGCATATAATTTGACTTTTTGGCTTGCTTGAACTGCTTTGATTTTGATTATTGGCATAGTCCTATTTCTATTATGTTTTAACTCTCAATTATTCACTTAAGTTGTTAAGACAAAGCTTCAGATAATATAATCTGAGGTGCAGATATCATGATTGCCGTAGATTCTAGCATAGTAGGATTTAGATAACTGGAATAATCCATATTTATCTGTATTTTGAGCATGTCAACCTCTCCATCACTCCTTATTATCACTACGCTGCTTTGTAATCTTTCTGCAAAGAATGCTTTGTTTTTCCTCAGATGTCTATCATAAACATATAATCTATTGAATCAAAATAAATTATAATATAATTAATTAAGAATCAGTCAATATAGAAAAGGATCTGTGCCTGTCAAGAACCACCAAGGTAGCATGAAGATTTGTGGTCTGCTCGAGAATCACTAGTTTCAGAGGGTGCCCCATTGCCACTTTCACTAGTTACAGATTGTTAGCTTCTTAAGGTAACTGCAACCAATGTAGGCTCTGCTCTTCTATTACTTCATCTACTGTTAGCTCTATTTTATGATTTGTCATTATGTAAATCTAGGTAAATTTTTTTAAAATTAGCAATGAAATAGCATTAAATTAGTGAAAAAATAAATTTATTTTATTAAAATAATAAATAAATTTAACAACAAAATAGTGACAATTTAACGACAAAATAACGATAAATTACTGATAAAATTAGCGATAAAAAATTTGTCGCTAATTTACCAACAAAATATTTTTTTTGTCACTAAAAAATAGCAATAAGTGTTTTAGCATTCAAATTTTTTTGTCGTTGTTTTGATGATAAAAACTAATTAGCATCAAAATATAATGAATTAGTGACAAAAAATTTTGCCTCTAATTCTTATTTTTCTTATAGTGATATACATATTGTTAATTCGTTTAATTAATAGAAACATAAATTAGTAATTATATTTTAACCCTTAATTATAAGAATTTTAAAAATTATAAAAAAATTGAAAGTAAATGATAGTTAGATTTTTTATTTTAAATTTCAATTTTAGACTTAATTTAAATTATTTCTTCAATTTAAAATATTATTATATTTTAAATATACTATAAGTAAAAATTAATAAAAAGTAAATAATGAGTAGAATTAACTAGTACAAATATGTACAATGCAAATTCAAAAAAGCTAATTTTATAAAAATCATGTAGCACTCTCAATTCTTATTTTGACTCATCGCACACTTTAATTTGTAAAATTATATATATTAAATATTTTTTTTACTCATTAAACACCTTAATTTATAAAAGCAAACTGATTAAATATTTATTGAGATATTAAAAAATATAACAGTTATTGTTCCAAAAGTCGTATTAATCACATATTAAATTAATACAGAATAAAAAAAATCTTAAAATTTACTTTTTTAGAATAAGGAGGTGTGAAATTGTTAGGAAAAGTGAAATTCAAAGTGTCACGGTATCAATTTTATAATTCACGGTACGTTTATCGAAATTCAAAAGTTAAATGATGTGTTTGCCCTACATTAAATATAATGCAATAAAATGAACCAAATTTTACTGTTGATGGGAATGCTATAATGACTTCTTTGCCCTTCTAGTGCAGCTTGCAACTTTTCCATTTACCCAATAGTCAATCGCCAATATTGCATTGCAATTATAAATTAACTCAATTTTTTAATCATTTGGTGATTTTGTTTTTTCTTTCCTAAATATTCAAAGTTGTAGTCTGTTAAGAAAAACGTCATTCATTGGTATGCTTGCCCAATACATAAAATGGTCATTAAGCTTTCAGCAAAAAGTCTTGTGGCGACATTTACCCTCAAAGTCACCTTATTGTCCCAAAACTTTACTTTTTACAATAATTGTGTACTTTTATATGGTGAAAAATACATAAGAGCTCATTGGATTAGAATTTTATTATATTTTAAATAAAAAATTATTAAATTTGACGAAATTAAAAATTATTAAATGAGATGCTAAAGCATTTTTATGCATTTTGATCAAAACATGACGTTCATAAGTATACTTATCAATCAATCTAGATCATAACATAAAAAAAAAAAGGCATAGAAGGAGGGAGGAGAAAAGATTACAACTCATTATGACCTAGTTACATTCTAACCATAATAACCCATACCCCCTAATAACATTAAAGCAACAATTGGAGTTTATTATGAACTCTTTATAAAGCAAAACAATATTAGTATATAAACTCATGAGACTTAACAACATCCATCAAGATAAGAATAAAATACCAAATCACACCAATGATAATAATAAGAACATAATAAGAACAAGCACATACTCAAAGTATAAGTGCAAAAAAGAAAAGAACAAAGCATAATAAAAAAAAATGCAAGAATAGATAAAGCATATGATAAATTAGACTTAAAGTAAAGAAGTGCATAAAATGAATAAAAGCTTAAAGGCATAAAGATATAAATAAATTGCAAAATGTAAACTAAATTATAATAAATAACAAAATTTAAATTGCATCAAAGTAAAGACTATCATGAAAGAGGAATTAACACTTTGATGTTCATCCTTTAAAGGATGAATAAATATGATCATCGTGATCCAAATCCATATTTATTATTGGTTTGAAGAAAAAATTCACACTATCTATGCCTTAAGGCTTGGTGTTAGATCCAAAGAATCAATGGAATTGAGTTTAAGCATTAATAATTAGATATACAAGCTTCTAGATAGAAACCATATGCACCACACGTAATGGTGTGCGCCACTACCCTTATGGTGTGCTGGGTTTCATAGACCAATGTTAAAACAGAGCATATAAAGTTTTAAAGGTTGTTTGGCTAGGTAGAAGTGCGCCAATACTTTATCAGGTGCATTGCAACAGCTAAACACATCGTGGATGATCACAAGTTTCCCTCACATCTAGGCCTCAACAAGGTCGATTAACCTACCAAAATAAATAAAAAAATAGATGAAGAATGAGTTAAAGCTCTCAAATATTACCTTATGTAGAGAAAATTACAAGTTCTTAAAGATTTAAATGAAGAACACCAAAGGAACTTGTAGCTTGAAAGGGAAATCAGAGATTTGATATTTGTGTAATATTTGTTGGAGATTAATCATGAAGTGATTAGTGATTGCTTGTAAAAAATAATGAATAATTCAATGAATTAGTGATAGAAAATTTGTTTCTACCCCAAATAGTTTAAGCAATATAAAATAGAAATGGATTTTCACTAATAAAATCTCCAATCCATAGTTATTTGAACTATGGGGTATTTATAGACAATTAAAAATAAGAAAATCCTAATTTTTTGTGCTTAGATGACATGGACGACAACTATTGAGCTCAAAAATTTTCCAAACCTTTTTTCTTGAAATTGGTTAGGGTAGTACGCAAAAATGAGGCAGTGCAGCGAGATGTGTGATAGGTGCACCCCTGATGCTTTTAGGCCATGTTTTGATGCGAAACCCCTCGAAAATTCAAAAACATAAAAATGATCTAATGACTTACTTATCTTAAACTCAATTATCGGTCTAAGAAAAAAAATTTTCAAGTGTCTAGAACTTAATTTATGTTTGAAAAGGTTATCGTTATTTAGCTTATTCATCGAGGCAAAATTTAAACGTCTATGTCGGGATGACGACATTGACCAAGAAAATCTCATAAATAGTATCGAACACCTCAGAATAGAGTAAGAAATTATCAACGATTTTGAAATCCACAATCGACAATAAAGTATTTACCTAAATATAATACATATTAATAATTTATTATTAATATTGTTTTGCCAAAAAAAAAATACATGTTGAAAATAATAATAATATATGTATATACCTTGTGGTATTTTAAGTTCACTCCTCTTTGATAAACCATCATATAATAATTTTGAATCATGAGATGAACCCTCCCATCTATATATGAACTCCAAATTAAAATTATTAAGATGCTAATACATTTTGTGACATCATTCCATAACGATTGCGATAGCTACTTGCATTACAATCTTTTATCATTACTGGTACAGATGTGTTATCATTAACACCTATGTCATTCTAAAACAAATAGGAGTAGAATTTATGATTAATATGTAATAATAATTAAAATATTTATAATAAAAAAATTATGTTTACCTTGAAATAAGTGTAAAAACTTATACTTTCTCATATTCTATTTAAAGCTTTGGATTTTGATTTAACCATCATATTTGCTATTGTTTTATTGAAAGCATTCAAAATTTTATTTTAATTTTTGCTCATTATAAAATGTGATCGACTAAATGTCTCGCAAGTCATTCAAAATTGAGAATATGACTTATAATAAATAAAAATATTATAAGCATTTCTTCAATGTAAATAAATCATGTCTTTTGCAAATGTGTGTTTTCTTTAACAATCTTACATAGCTTCAGAAAAATATTGGGATAAATCATATACAGTTGTTGAAAATGTTGAGAATCTTCTTTTAATAAATTATGTATATAATTATACCTTCTAGCCATAATTGATTGTTGAACCAATAGACGTTCAATATGTTGACAATAAAAGCTCTTAACTTTCAAAATTGAGTATTGAGAGTATTTGAAAATTCGTTTTCTTTTGAAGTGAATTTAGGGTATATATATTTGAGTTAAGATAAATTCTACTAGAATAAGAATTGTTGAAATATTGTATTATCTATTAGTTAGAGTTTATTTAGGTGTATAGTATTATTATTATTATTTAATATATTTTATAATTGTACGTTAACAATAGTCCCCCCAAAAGTGTTGGTCATTTATGGCAACAAATGTTTAAATTTGAATTGGCGGACGACTAGAATATGAGTTGTTTAAACTTCAATTATTAGATCACTTAAATCTGATTTTGTTGAGAATCGCTTAAGTCTGAATTTGAAGAAAATTGGCCTCCTTAGGTCACTTGGCGAACTGTATATGTCCGAACAATGGACGGAGAAAGCTGGGCCGTTAGGCGAACTGTCTGAATTTGAATAGAGAAAACTGGACCTCGTAGCCCGCTGGGCGAATGGTCCGAATTTGGATGAAATTTGAACAGAGAAAACAGGGCCACTTAGGTCGCTGGACGAACAATCCAAATTTGGACGAAGAAAGCTGGGCCGCTTAGGCCGCTGGGCAAACTGTCCAAATTTAGATGAAGAAAATTGAGTTGTTTAGGCTATCGGGTGAACAATTGAATTTAGGCAAAGAAAACTGAGCCGCTTAGACCTCTAGGAGAATGGTCGAATTTGGACAGAGAAAGCAAGGCTACTTAGGCAGCTAGGTGAACTGTCCGAATTTGAACAAGAAAATGGGGCTGCTTAGGTCGTTGGGCGAATGGTCTGAATGTGGACGGAGAAAACTGGGCTGCTGAGCGAATTGTCTATGTCCGAACTATGGACGGAGAAAGCTGGGCCGCTTAGGCTACTTTTGGCGAACTAGGGGATAACCGCTTAGGTATCTATTTATTGATCTCCATTTGGTTGTGCTATCTATACTTTTTGTCATGACATAGAGAATAAAACTTCAAGGCAACAAACTAATTAACAAAATTGTTTTTTCCTATTGAAATAGAGAAAATAAATATCATTATCTTATAAATTCAATTTAAATTTTTATCGGCAATTAGTGGTAACTTACTATCTCTCACCCAAAAACAAAAAGAAGAGAAACCATGTAGCTCATTTGGCACTTGCATTAATAAGAATTCAAGTCCAGAGATAATTGTAAGAGACCAATACAAATCACTAAAAGCATTTAAACTTGATTTTCAAGTACCACAAAAGCATAACAACAAAATTGCATAAGAATAAACTTATAAAATTAATTTTCCTTATAAGACATCCCTGTGACTTTTTTCATTAATGAAAAGAATAGTCATTTCATAATAACATCCCAAGCATGTAATTTAATCAACTAATCATTATTGTTGCTCCAACTTATTGATAGAGATGCTAAAGTCTAATCAGATGCTCATTTTAATAGAGAGTAAGATGCTAAGGCAAAAATATATCCTAAGTTCGATCAGACAATAGTAAGGCCTTTCATCATTCAAATAAAATAATTATATTATAAAATAAATCTTTACCATTCTTACGCTAATCATGTTTAACTTTATTATTGTTAATTCGACTTAAAGACTAAATATATATTTTTTATATATATTTGATGAGGATGGCATGCAAAAAATGGCTAATATATTTTGTTGGGGGGCCTAAAACTTGCACCAACATGTGAAGCCTTTCTTACTATTGCTTAGGTTGATTAGGTGATAGTGGTTGTCAGATTAGTTTATGATTTTGCCCTAAACTTGTCTTGATTTGCTGTTTTTGTTTGCAATGCTGTGACATCTGGTACTTGTGGAGCTTTGAAACAAGACACTTCTTTGTTATGTGGAAAATTGGTTCCATCTTTAGAATGACTTGAGCTAATAAGTGAGGTATACTGCTTCCTCAAAGGTTATTTGAAGCATATGAACTAGTGTGCATTCTAATTGCTGATATTGATTTTTGAAAGGTAAAATTCAACTTAATTAAAAAATTCAATACATAGAGCAATAAAACTAAAAGGTAAAATTTGAAAGTCAACATAAGCAAAGGGCAAAAAAATACGTCTAAAGAAGCTACTAAGTAAATATAATAAAATAGTTAATCAGGTTTATTTTGACAGTGATTTGATATTAGATATCCATTCAAAATGCACTTTTAGAGACATCTTCAAGAATGCATCTTTCATTCCAATTTTTAAATCATTGCAATTGCTTTATAGTGCCCGAGATTTTCCAAATTGCAAGTCTTATAACATTCTAAATTTCATTATTTTTCTCTTTTTCACCGTTTTTCGATTATCCTTTCTCCATTATGGTACAAATTCCTTGAATTTCAGAGATAATTTTTCAATCGATTTCAAACCCTACAAAAGTTTTTCTAAAAAATCAACTCAATTAGTGTTACGATCATATGAGTGAATGCTCCCTTCATCCTCAATTCTAATTCATTTTCTTCGAACAATGTTTTATGTGTGAACTTTTAAATAGGGATCAAATTCTACACTGGTGATTTATTTTGTTCAAATCAAAGTTCTAGATAAGATGGATCACTTTAAGTTTGCACATATGCTTCGTTATTCTTATCATATGCAAAATCTTTTATAATAATACATGCATTTTCTTCATTCCTATAACTTCTTACATCGGTATCGTCGTCTCCTCCTAATCCAAGCGAGTATTTTCTAGTAGCAGTTTCATTTCTAACAATAATTTTCAAATCCGCCAAGTCAGAAAAACTCTCAGCAAAGATATTTATGGTTCGGATGAGACTGAAAAATATAAAAAAAACATATAACATATTAATAAATAAAGTATAAAATAAATACACATTATAAAATGAAATATATATAGATAACGGATACATGTAAGGTATGAATATAGATCTCTGGACACCCGTTAACTGCTATATTAAATGGGTACCCACAACTATCCTATCCATTATTAATAAAAAAATATATTTTAAATAAGTTCAAATTTCGATAATTTAAGATTCGCGAGTAGCCTACCCGTTTAAGAGGTACTTTAAACGGGTCTTGAATAAATATGGGTATTAAAATGTAAATGAATTCGAATATGAGTACTTGAATAAATATTTAAACTAATTTAGAACATATAACTATACAAGTAGTTTAAGGACGGTATATTGGATTAAGATTATGTTAGATTTTAAAATAATAGTTGAGTTTGCTGGAATTGAAAAAATTTCTAAAATATCCAAAAATCTCATTGGAATAAACTTTTTTTATAGATTTCTATTGACTTTGATGAAATTACAATTGTTTTTATACATCCGATCAAACTCAATTTTAGGACCTAATGGAATAAATTAGAAGATTTTTGGGCCTAATTAAAAAATTTAAAAATAATGGGGGATAAAAAATACGTCATCTTCTCTAAAGTCGTTTTCTTCTTCTTAAAATTTTACTGACGTGAACAGTGAAAGGTTTGTAATAGCCAGTGTCACTACCAGCCATTCACGCCTTCATAATAGTCACAGGTTCAGTTCAAATCAAACCAAATCGAGATTAAAAAATTCAATTGAAGTTTTTTTATCAACAGACTAAATCAAACCGAATTTGCTATCTAAATTGAACTGAACCAGTCATTTCGATCAATTTTGATTAGTTTTGCCATTTCGATTCAGTTTTAAACTCTTCTATTGATTTCTATGAAATCGACTTGAACCGAATAATAAATTTGGTTCAAATTGAATAAATCAATAATCATACCTTTCTTGATTTAACTAATCAAACTGAACCAAAATGAGTTAGTTCGATTTTTGGTTTGATCAATAAATTTGCACACCCCTAGCAACCATCTTGCTAAAAAATCTCAGGTTTAAATATATATTTCTTAAATTTAAAACAAAAATAAAAAAAATATGTACCTAGCACTCTAAAATCCAACGAAGTCTTTAGGTTGGAAGATGAGTTTTTGAATGACTTTTTTATTTATACCTAATACTTTAAAATCCAATGAAATTAATAATTTTATAAAATTCATTCAAATCATTAATTTTTTGAATACCATTAAAATTTGAGCAAACTTTTAAAGTCATAATTGAATACTATCGTATCTTTATAGATTTTATAAAAGTTTGAATTGAATACTATAAAACTTTAATACATTTTGAAGAAATCTAAATTGAATACTATTGAAATTTTAAAATTTTTTAAAATCTAACAGAGCTTTAACCAATACACTCATCTAAAATTCGCAAGTACCCGCTTTGCTTCTATCCCTATTTAAAGTGTGTTGGATTAAGATTTTATTAAATTTTAAAACATTTTTGAAATATTTGAATTAGAAGAGGAATTTGTGAATAACTCTTTCATTCATAACTAGCACTATAAAATCTAATAAAATCAAGAATTTTATAAAATCATTTCATAAATTTTTTAACAATATCAAATTAGTATGAAGTTATAAACAGTTATAATTAAATACTAATAGTTTCAATTGAATATATAAAATTTTAGCAGACTTAAAAAAAATATAGATGGAACGCTATTAAAATTTTAAAATTTTTTAAAATATAATAAAATCTTAATTTAATATATCCCGTCTTAATAGACTCTAAAAAATATAAATTAAATACCATTAAAATTTATATTGCCACGTCAGATCTAACCATTTTTCACAGCAAAATCAAATCATCCGTCTCATTACTCACCCATTTCATCTTCACCGTCAATCTTAACTCAACCACTTACCTACCCATTTCATCTCCACCATTCACCTAGCCATCTCACATACCTTACCATCGTATCTATCTTTATCTTCATCCCACCTCCATGTGCTAATTCTTCTCTTAGTTGTGACTACACACACAAATCCTTCTCTAATAACATTTTTAATCCGCCAATAAAATAAAAAATTTCTTAATTATAATAAAATTAAATTATTCTTAATTGCATTTTTATAAAGTTTGTAGGATTTTCATAAACTCCACATACTTTTATATTTTTATATATACTATAAATATAGATATAAATAAATATATAAATAGAGATATAGAACTTTTATATTTTTATATATACTATAAATATAAAGATAAATATAAATAGAGATTTAAATAAATATAAACGTTAACTTTTCAACATACGTTTAACTTTTGATAAAGAACGTTCATAAATTCATTTATAGATAGTTGGAAAAAATAAAAAATGAAATTACAATTCGTGTTGATTTGATTCAACGACCACTTGATGTCTGATACAATTTTAAAGCATTTTACAAATAATCATATTTCATATTCGTTTTATAATATAATTTATAATTATTAAATAATTTCACTTAATTAATTAATTATTTTAATTAAAAAAATAAATGAATTAAATAACTTATCTAATCAACTAATTCGTTTCAAGTCAACTAATTTGTCTACCCGCTTGTTGACATCTGAACTAGAAACAAATTATGATTTTGGAGAAGAAAATAAATAAATCACATGGCATTGCTTGTAGTGCAAAAATCTCAGTTCTGGTATTTTTCAGTTACAGTCTCTCTTGCTTATATTCTATCATATAATAATTAATAATAATTTAATAATAATAATAATAATCATTGCAACCATGTCCATTATTCATCTATTTCTCTCTTGACTCGCCTTCATTTCCTCATCCACACGCAGGTACCAAATCGCAAAATCCCTCTCTAACCCAAGCACCCTTATATACATCATAGTCCATAGATTACACCTATGCCCGAAGAAAAAGAAGAATCTACGTCTGTTCCGCTCAGCCACGCGGAAAATGGCGGCGAAGAATCCGAGGATCCGGCCAAATCTTCTCCTTCCTCCTCCAATTCCTCCACTCGCGAGGTCTGCCCGCTTTCATTTCTCTACCCTCCGTTTGTATTACCTTTTTTATCAAATCTTTTTGTTTACGTTGACTGCCATTGTATGTTAGATTTAGTAATTCTTGGATCTCGATATATCGCGTGGAGGTCACAGATAAGTCGTTTTTGTTCCAAGAACTCATTGAAAAGTTACTGTGATTTACTTATAAATTAAGGTTTTTGAATTGCTCTGTCTAGGATTGATTGATAATTTGAACATTTAAATTCAAAGAGACCGGTGATGCTTTAGAATGAGTTCAAGAATAAAATTTCTGAACAGTAATTATGAATCTACAGTGGGCTTACTAAGAAAATCTTTTTCGTAATTGTTGGGGCAGACAGTGGAAGAAATCCTGAGAACTTAACTTTACTAGAGAGGAATTTCAGCGGCCAATGCATTACAATCGTATTTTACTTTTCGAATTTAGACATTGAGGGATGAAGAGTTTTAAAAGCCTAGAACCATCATCAATAAAAATGTCATAGAAAGATGGCTTAATTGTTGTCAGAAACATAATGCAGAACTGTAGGATGTGCGGAGATGGTTGTAATCAAATCTTTGCATTTTTGCGTTTAAAATACTTGGCAAATGGATTTTAAAAAACTATTGCCTTACTGATGTTGTTATTGCTGTAATATGATTTGTGAATGGATTAATTTTTGTCAGAAACGTAATGCAGAACCATAGGATGTGTGCAGATAGGACTAATTAAATCTTTGCGTTTTAGCGTAATGCAGAACCATAGGATATGTGGAGATAGTTGTAATTAAATCTTTTTGTTTTAATGTTACAAATATTCTGCAAATGATTTTAGAAAGCTGTTGCCTACTTACAGTCTTGCACAAGATTTTGGTTATAGAAATGCACAACTAATGATCTGGAAAATCATGACTAGGAGGGAAAAAAAAGGATTGTATAGAACTATTTTGAAGCTTGGCACCTTGGATGTCAAAGCTGGCTACCCAGTTCATACTCTTGGTTCTACGAAACCAAAATTCACGAGTATTTAAACATGGCAATGGATTAGTTACATTTACCTTTATACAACCTTCCAAAAAAAGTGTTTTTTTTTTTTTTTTTTTAAATAATGATGTTATAGATATGGGGTATTTTGTAATTGGAGAAATGTTTGCACCTTTTGTTGACTGATGTTAATTAGAGTTCACCAAAATTTTAGAAAAAACACAATGCCCTTATGCAAATTATCTGTAAACAATTGTTTGAAGATACCAAGAACTGCAAATTTTGCTTACAAATGTTGGAAATTAATCCCTTACCCTTATCTGATAAAAAAGCTTCTATAGATGTATCCACTGGACATTTGGTTTTCATGAATTTTTTCTGTTTGGGACATTTCCACGCATTGCATGAAATAATTGTTCCTGATCTCTGGAAGTTATATTGATTTCAAAGGTTTTGTCTTAAAGGTGCACTAGTTGATATTGTAACTTGTATCTGAAATTTCCAAGGTTTGATGTAAGTATTACCATATGGGAATGTTCTCGCAGCAGAATAAATATGATAAGGATGATGTTCACTTAGAACACACAAAAGGTAATTGCTCTTCATTTACATGCTTGATGGAAATATAGAACATTAATGTTGTCAGGAGTTTAAGATGGATGTTTAGAAAATACACTGATAAACCATTATGAAAGTTATAAGGAATGAATTATGAATGTACTAATAAGGTGGAAGTGGCACCTAATCTAGGGAAGTTAAGAGAAGAGAAGAAATTTGATGGGTCGGACACGTCATAATAAACCAGCAAATGCAACAGTGCAAAAGGCTGAACATATTAAGGTGATAGGGAATAAGACCTAGGATGGGATGTGGGTAGGTGAGGAAGGGTTATAGCTTGTTTGGGAAAAAGATGGACAAGGAAAGGAAAGAAGGGGAAATAATTATAGGAACAAGGAGAGGGCCGTAGTAGTGTTTTTTGGAAAGCTTGGGAAAGAAAATGGAGTATAATTTGAAAGAAGTAAAATTATGTGATTGCACTTTACTTTTTATGCCTAAAAAATAGATATGGGGCTAAAAAGTAGTTTAATTAGTTTTTCCCTCCCTTCCTCTCAATTTGAAGAGACTGTTGTGGCCCTCAAGAATCTTTTTTCACCATTTTCCTATAATTTCCTTTCTTTTCCAAACAAAGAAAAGAAATATATTCTTCCGTTCCTTTCCCCACCTTTTTTTTAATCTCCTCATCTCCTTTTCTACCCTTCCCAAACGGCCTCTTAGTGACTAAATGCCAGTAAGAATCACTTTTAAGATCCATTTGGATGTTGGGCCATAGAATTTCCAATTCCACAAGCAATTTCTGTTGGAATTTTGTAAAAGCATTTGAGAAGGTGCTGTTTTCACAAATTTGTTTAAAGTTTAAACAGATGCCGGACAAATCTAAATATGTTCACCTCAAGTTCTGTTGAAGCAACTACATAATGTTATGGTAATAGGGTGTCTAATCAAGATTCTCTCACATTAATATGGAAATTGAGTTAGATTCCATTCTTGAAAAAAGGATAAAGTTAGTTCCTCAATACTTACACATATTGACGTGAGATTAGCTTTCACTTAGGCATGACCACGGTTCTAGAATCGCCGGTTTCGATTCTAAAACTGCCAGTTTCAGTTTCAAAAAGGTGGAACCGAAATTAAACCGCTTTTAGACGGTTTTAAAGATGGTTTTAAAATTGCCAGCTCCAGTTAAGATTTAAAACCAAATTTAGATTATTTTCTGAACCTTTTTAGTTTTTTTAGCTAAATAAAAAAATTAATAACAAATAATAATATTAAATTATATAAAGACTAAAAGAGTAAATTAATAGTTTTAAAATTTATTAAAAAATTATAACTACACAAAATATAAATTTAAAATTCTTTAATAGTATTTAATTTTCATAAATTTAAATTGAGAGACATGTCAAAGAATGGACTTGTGCTCTATTTATATGTATTTTTTAAAATTATATTGACCACATGATCTCGTAATTAGAATTTAAAGGAATCACACATATAATTCGCTTTTATCTATTTAAGAAAAAAAAAAAACGAAATAACTCATTCATATTAATGATTATTATCACCAGAAATTCTCGTTAATGATGCAAATGTGTCTATATCATATAAGATTTTAATTAAAAATCTATAATTCGCTTTTATCTATTTAAGAAAAAAAAAAACGAAATAACTCATTCATATTAATAATTATTATCACCAGAAATTCTCGTTAATGATGCAAATGTGTCTATATCATATAAGATTTAAATTAAAAATATTTAAATGATGAATAATTTTTTTTCTCTTTTTCAACTTATAATTTATAAGTTATATTTATATTAATAAATTTTAAGATAATCGTAAAGTTATTGCATTTAATGATAAAAAATAAAATTGATTTAACAATTAAAAATCATATGTGAAGTGTGATATTTCCTTTTTTTTTTTTTTTTTTTTTTTTTTTACAGTTTCAAACCAGAACCACAACCGAACCTTAAACGCCAGTTTTGATTATGGTTTGGAACCTTGAACCGTTGACCATGGTTCGGTTCCGATTTGAAGCCGAACCGTGGTCGTGCCTACTTTCACTTGGAATGAGCATTTAGTCAATAACCAAAACTACCAACAACCGAATAGACCGAATTTTTTAAAGATAAAACTGAAAGCATACGAATTGAACCGAACCAAGCTGAATCGGTTTGGTTTAAAATGTTCTTATGCAGATTTGGGCTTATATTTTTGGTTTGATAAAAAAACTGATCTGGAAAATATTTTGGTTTTATTCTGTTAGAACTGAAATAAAACTGATTCTGTCAAAGATCAAGTCTAACTGGCTTGGTTCAGGATTCAGGTTTTCCCTAACCATGCTCGGCCTTAGCTTTCACATTGTTTCTTTGCTTTTTATGTGCATTCAAATGTTAAAGCTTGTTTTTCCTTCGTATGCAAATTTACTGAGGTTTATGTGGAAAACTATTGTAGCAAGTTTTCATGAATATATCCCTGTTTTGTTCATTTATTCAGGCTTGCTGTTTTGTTCTTCAAAGTTGGGTCTCAAAGAAGTTCATGACTGGATGGTAAGTAATGTAACTATTACTATAAATGTGCCAAGCAACTTTCGACCTTTCAAGCCTAATTTTTTGTTCAATGGTGAAATTGCAGTGTCGTTCTTTTCCCCATAGCTGTGACATTCTTTATTACATGGTGGCTTATTCAGTTTGTTGATGGTTTCTTCAGTCCAATTTATGAACGGCTTGGCATTGACATATTTGGTAAGTTATATTTTTGTACAAATGAGCTAATGTCAAATCATACTGAAATCTCTACTAGTTAGCTTCAATTTAACTCTAGCAATTTGTATATGTAAGCCGTATGCCTCAATGCATTTCAAGAAAGAAAAGAGCAACATAGAAACTGCACAAAAATGTTGAAGAAGAAAATGGACTGTAGGAGTTGATTTGTGTTACAGTCCTAAATTTGGATCTAGTTGTGGGTCTTTTGAATTAGGGGATTAGGTTTGGGATAAATATCTTAGAAGGAGTTTTCTTCCTTCTATCAATGGTGATAGACTTAGAGAGAATCTACAATCTCCTAAAACTCGTTGAGAGAGAACTCTACAATCTCTGAGTTTTAGGAACTTAAAACATTTTCATAAAATTCTTCTTACATTTTTCCTCATATCACAACCTTTTAAACAACTAAATGTAAAGCTAAAACCACCCACTAGGCCAAAACCCATTAATAACTACCCATTACAATAAATAACTTGCTTAACTATCTCACTAATACCCACTAACAAAGAAATTGTTAATAACATGATAAATACTGAATAACTAAACAACAGTAAGTGTCTGTTCGACAAAATTAGTTGTTTCAATAGCTGTTAGTTGCTTTAGTGGCGTTTAGCTGTTAGCTGTTTCAGTAGCGTTTCATGAAACGCTAAAAGTTAAACATTACATGAGTTAACTTTTCACAAAAAGCTACCTTAACCTCTAAAAGTTAGTCCAAACGTTATATTACTGAATAATTTTTTAAGCAGCGTTTAGCGTTTTGACTAGTCAAAACCCTAAAAGCTACTTAAAAAGTTGTTGCCGAACATAACCTAAAACTACACTAAATATGGTAGCTCCATAACAATTTGTTTCTTGCAGAAGGCCTAAATCTTGTATTGCAGTTTAAAATGCTCATTCTTTACTTCGATTCTAATGCATGGTATTCTCAATGATTTCGTCAGCTCTCTTAAGAACAGAGACTTGACTATACAAGGTTTGGCAATGAAATTTTGTAAATAGAGACGGAAATTGCTCATAATTGATATGTGTAACATATCATATATAGTATACTGCATAATGGAGAATGGATGTTGCATTTATGTGGTCAGAAACCTGAAGAACGAGAGCTATGAAATGTCATTTCTTTGGTTGGTGTCCCTTGTTTCTTTTTAAAAAAAATTCTGAAAAGTGAAGACTTCCATACGAGTGTGTATTTATTTATTCTTTGATAAATGACTAGGAGTATGTATTTATTTATTCTGAATTTCTATTCTTTAGTCTTCATGTGTTTCCTCCTCAGAACCAATATCATGTTCATCCCAAGTATTACAGGAGTGCTTTGCTTGAACCTAGAATGAGTTGCCTATTCTTTTCTATCTGATAAAGGACTAGGAGTCATGAATTTTCTTGCCACTTTTTTCTATTTTCCAGCAAGATATAACAATACTCTTGAAAGATTATGTAGAATTACGCGGTCACCATCCATGTGCGTTCCACAATTGCTAAATCAAAGAGGAATACAGAGTTATATGGCCAACTTGGTATTTTGATTTTCCATGTGCCGTGATATTAAATAATGAAGATAAAATTATTTTTTAGTGATAATTCAGTGGTTCTGTGAGATTGATACATCATAAAGCCTTTCTGCTGCTCATGTTCTTATTTGGAAATATTTAGATTCTAGATTATTATTTTTAATCTTGTTTTATATTTAAATATTTGTAATATGGTCTCTAAAAACATTTGGTCAACCATGCAGGACTTGGATTTGTTACATCTCTGGTGTTTGTATTCTTTGTCGGTGTGTTTGTTTCATCGTGGGTAGGGTCCAATGTTTTCTGGCTTGGCGAATGGTTCATAAAGCGAATGCCCTTTGTTAGGCACTTATATTCGGCATCCAAGCAAATTAGTGCTGCTATTTCTCCAGGTTAAATTAGACCTTCCTTTATTAATTTCATAACGGCATCTGGAAATGGAAAAGTGTTTCAATTCAGGATATTGAAGTTACTCTATGCAGTAGTTGTATTTTTTTTTTCATGGGTATTACACTTTTCCAGTGATTTTAAGAGGTAATTAATGTTTTGAATGTGAGGTTACAGAACATATTCATACTTCTGGCTTTACTTTTTCTATTTCTATTCACGGTGCTCAGATCTTATGCTATATATGTGCTAGCAATTTTTTCATGTAAATGAAATTTCCTGCCAAATAGTAAAGACATCAACAAGTGCTTATTATTGTGGACGATAACTTAATTGGATCAACTTTTGATTTCTAATTGCCATGTGAAAGTCTTTGACATACTGAAAATGAATTCTGAGGTGGTGGAGACTTTGAATGTACTTATTTCTTTGGATTATGACGATGACATGGTGGACTACTTTAGCATGCAAATTGTTGTTTTCCACAAACCTGGAATCTCTTTTCTTTTTTTTTCCCTGCTTTCATCATCATTGAAGTCCATCTGAAAACATTGTAATTATCATGGATTTAAGATTATTTAACTAAATGCTGATATTGATATCTCTATTTCCTCAGCTCAGAACACTACAGCATTTAAAGAGGTTGCAATTATCCGTCATCCTCGAATTGGTGAATATGCATTTGGTTTCATCACATCAACAGTCATCCTTCAGGTACTTCTGGTTTTATGATGGCTTTTCCCTTGCAAAGGAATTAGTTTTACCTTTCTGTATGAGTCACTTATGAATACTTTCCTGTTTATTTAACCCATTTATTGTGAGCATGATGTTACGCGCCTATTTTATTACTGTTACATAAACACCATGCTTTCTGAATATGTTTTTATTTATTTTTTGTCTCTTAAGATCAAACTTAAAAGACCTTTAGATATCAAGGACCATTATCAAGTGTCAAAAGAAACTTTTTATAGAATTATGCATCTCATGTCTTATATTTTTTTGTTCCATGTTACTTGTAGTTGTAGGGATCTCTCTAATAATGAACCTTACCAGCCAGCATTTTTTGAAATAAAAAAATGTCCTACTTTCTGCCTATCTGCTGTTTCTTGTTAAGCCATTTCCTTTAGTTACCTTTGGCACTGCTGGAGTTGGAATGAGGCTTATCAATTCCAGTTTTGCGGTATTCCAATTTTGCAGCCTCAAGTATAGAATTGAATTGGAATTTCAAACTAACCTTGGTTTCCATGGAGTTGAAAACAGCCTATGAAAAACTTTTGGTAATTCTTGAGTTCTAACCCAGAAGTTCAAATTTCAATAGGTGCGATATGTATGTGGTTTATTTTATTTAAATTTATATATTTAATATTATTAATACATTAATTAAAATACTAAAGGACATTATTGAAATATTTAACTTTTTTTATTTGTTTTTTTAGTCAAAGGATGTATTATGCACACAGAACGCTTACAAAAAAAATGGCAAGTGGGATGATAACTCAAATTTTTAGTTTCAGTTCTGAAGTATTGTCCACATAATTGTAATTTCAGCGCAACTCAATTCCAATTCTGTGAGCAAAATGAACTCTTAGATTTTCTAATGATATGTCTCTAATCTGAAGGAACCGTCTTAGATTTCATTTCAGTTTGAATAAATTTTTAAAATTTTCCTTCGTTTGAATTTCCCAATATGATCTCATTGGATGAATGTTCCTTGGCATTAAGTAATTGATGATCTTTACCCAAATGTAATCAGTTGTTCCAATTTGATTTGATGCAAAAAGAAAATTGTTGCCAATTTGAGCTTGCTATTTCTCATTGAGTCGCTTGTCCAAGGTCAAAAAAGGCACTTGTAAGCATTCTGTGATCTAAAAACATCTCCCTTCATGGATGTTTCTGTTTGCTTGCTGCTTTATTTGTTATTAATGACACCAACTTATCTATTTCTACCCCTTTTTAATTATCATCTATTTTTGTTTTATTTACTAGACCGATGAAGATTCTGTTTCTAAAATTGTTTTCTTGCCTTCTTGCCTTGTCCTTGGTGGAATTTTGGGGAGACAGGGAAAGAGGGGTGGGGAAAATGGGAGAGTTCTCCCAAGTTCCTTTGCAAGTTAAATCACGCCATTTCCTCTAGTTTGGAAGAGGCATGAAAATGGAGAGGACACCAAAATGAGGAATGAGAGGGATGGGTTTGTAGAGGGGCGGTTGGGATACTTTTGGGCTACCCTAAGCATTTTCAGCGCAATTATGGTAAAAGGGGAATAAATTAACTAATTAGTCCTTTTCTATTTGGACAAGTAAAAGTGCTGTACTTTAATTTGTCACTAGTAAAACAAAATCTTTTTCTTAATCATTCGCCTCATATTTCTCTGTTCTCATCCAAACAAGAGTGGTGCAGTACATATTTTGGGTTTGAGAACCTAGAATTCTACTTCTACATCAAAGGCAAGATAAATTACTTTGACCAATCCTCTTTCTGTCCCATCTTTTCATCCTTTCATCCTCTCCTACATTTTTTGCAAACAAAATAGTGTTTTTCTCATTCTCACTCTATGTTGCACGATTTAATCCCTGAGCTTGATAGCACCATAGTTAATATAATGTTCTTGCATAATATATTTTGTTATCAGAACTGATTTCTTTCTGACTTTTTACGGCATGTTTTGGTAAATTGATTTGAATTGCTTCATTGATGTTTATGGGTGAATTGCTTCATTGAAGTTTATGGGTGAATTGCCTTCGCGATCTTGGAGTTTGAGGATTAAATCTGTGTGAGCATTTGATTTATACACTTGATGATTAATCAAGTGTTGGATATTATTGCCTTTGGCTTTCAGATCATCAACCTAAAACTATATAAAGAATCATATACTTTTTCTTGTTCTTTTTCACATTTATGATCAATATTTCTTTTTTATCTAGAAAAGGGCATCCTCAATGCATGAGACTCTTTGCGTTACAAGGATTGGGAAAGGGCTTTTATCATATCTAGCTTTTGCTTTGCTTTTATTTATTTATTTATTATTATTATTATTATTATTATTATTATTTAAACTTTTTTGTATAAGATGCTGTTTCTATAGCTTGAACCCGTGACTAAGCAACCTTATCAATACTTCTGGGCTATCACTCTACCTTTCTTTTTATCTATAAATTGTATATTAAGATATGGTAAAACTTCGATTAGATAAAAGAAGACAGTAAAAGTCATAGTATCCTTCATATTGGTTTAGTTTTGATTGGCCACTTAATATCACAAATTTTGAGTTATTGGTTTCATTATTATTGGTGTTGTGTCCCTCTGTAATAGAAAGTCAACCAACAATTTTTCACTAAATTATTGTTAGTCATAAGGATTCTTAAATCTTATGCTGTTTACTTTCTTTTATGTTATAGTGCATGTTTGAATATTGCAGCGTGCCTCTGTATGTTTATTAACTGTTGCTTTAAATAAACCAATATAACTTTGTACTCATTTCTTAAGTAGTTATCACTATTTATACTATAATTTTAGGTCGGAAGAATACAAACTGTGATATTGAAAAAGTTTTGAGATTTTTCTGAAAAGAATATCTATGTCAACACACTTGTATTGTTAGAAACAATGTGAGAAAATGTGAATTTGTGATTCAAATATAATGGTGGGAAAATTTTTTAAGAAAGAAGTACAGTTTTGTAAAACTTATTACTAATGTAAATATTTATGTCTAGTGTTACTAATTTTCATGAGCAACAGAAGTTACGAAAAGGCCAATTAACTGCAATTTACAAGGTGTTGATTAAAATAGATCCCTCATGTGTTAGGCTATGCTACTTTTCCCGTGCATTTATTAGCAAAGGGGTTATTTCCACTACTTGAATCATGAACTTCCATTCACTGAGGAGCAACCTTACTGTTGTACCAAGAGTGTAAAAATTGTGCATGTAAAAATAAATAAATAACATAGCTTGATGAAAAACAAGCTCCATCTCTTTGTTAGATGATAATTGATGATTCTGCCCTGTCAATTGTCATACTACTTTTGTTGAGTCGGATGGTGGTAGTTTCATGATTACATAAAATACTGTTTTAATATTTGTTCACCTTTATTCTAAGTTCTATTTGTTTTATTCATTTTCTGCTTCATTTTCCTGGTTATCAACTCCAGAAAGATAATGAAGATGAAGAATTATGCAGTGTTTTTGTCCCAACAAATCATCTGTACATTGGTGATATATTCCTTGTGAACTCTAAAGACATTATAAGACCCAATTTGTCAATCCGAGAAGGCATAGGTATGTCTCTGTTTCTGAAATTGTCATTGCCTATATTGCATAAAAGAGTGTGTCAATCTGAATTAGCTTGCATTTAAAACAGTATATCTTTGTTTCCTGCTGTTGCTTTTGGGAAAAAATGTTTGTGGGATGTATCCCGTTATGTCATCTCAATGATACAATTTTATAGAACAGAGTTGTTTAATCACCTGCCATCACCATAATGGCTAATTAGAAATCTAGTCATCTTTGTTAGATGGTATAGCTGTGATAAGTGCTCCTTCATATAGGACCTTTTACTAAGTGGTCATTTAGAACCTGAAAACTATAGAAGTTAATATTAATGAAGCTAAACCCTGCAAAAAATGTTAAAGAATACATAAAAATGATTTCCTTCACAGTTGCCTAATGCACAAACACCCCCATCCCCCTTTCTCCTCTCCCAAAAAAAAAAAAATTAAAATAAAAATGGTACCATGATCCTAGATGTGCATACCAAATTATGTGCTTTGGATTGAGGTGGCATGCAATTTGGATCTCTAAAACCAAAGTTCTCGTTTTTGTTGAAGTTCTCGTTTTTTTCATTTTCCAGTTATCAATATTTTTTTTCTGCAGCATAATAATTTGATTGTTATTTTCTATAAAATGTTCTAAGTTCTGAATAGATTATGGCTTACTTGTTTTTTGGTTTTATTTTTTATTTTCATTAATATTATAGTCTCCTAGTAAATCTAAAAATGTCTCTTCAGCAGTACAGCTAGTCATAGGGTGAGTTAGCAAGAAATGTCAACTAATAAAGGTGAAGTAATGGGCACTTTCGTAATTTGAATGAAACAGTGCAACTTTCAGTGGGCGAATTCCCACTTTCTCTCCAATTTGGAGAGATTATGAGACTGGGGGCCCGGGAGTAAAATAACAAAAATTTTCCTTCCATCCCGATTTTCACTTATATATAAACAGAGGAAAGTGTTTTCCTCTAGTTGTTCTCTCCACCCATTTTCTTTTCTCCCATATTTTCCATTCTTTCCAAACACAATATAAAGGAACACAGTGAGCTAGAAACAAGCCTATTAATAGACATAAGGTGAATTATGTTCGCTTACAAACTTGTTTATTTGACTTCATTGATGAGCATCAATGAGCTCTCGTTTGAGGAGCTGTTTTATGTGATAATGGGAACCGTTGACTGTAAGTTTCTTCTTACGAGTGTTTGTTGTAGACTGACTTGTTGCTTTTGCATTTAATATTGCAGAGATCATAGTCTCTGTAGGAATGACAATGCCGCAAGTAATTATGCCTGTGGAAAGGATTGCTCGACAAAGTGAAAGAATTCCTTTGAACAGGATTGTATAATTGTGACAATGACAATGACAGGCAAGTACCCCTATTGTTCTGTGCTAATAGTTTGTTCGTCGTCTATAAACGCCTTACAGAAGAGGAAAGTATCGTATTCCCAATGCGTCTTGTAATTAAGTTTCTCTTTTTCTCCGGTTCCTCCTCTTTTCTTTTCTTTTCTCTCTGTGTTTGGCTGCCATCAGCTTGGAGGCTCTATTAAGACAACAATATCTTAAGCATCTTTATTTACTGTTGTTTTTGTTATATGCACTATTCTTGGAATCAAATGAAACATCAAACCCGTTTTGTTTGCAAAATTTGTTCTGATATATGTTAATACAAACAACTTATTTTAAATAAGGTGAAATTGCTGTAAATTTAAAAAAAAAGATTGTTTGTGAAACTTACCATTTTGAGGGCTAAAGTTCAATTATATGATATATTAACCCATTCGATTATGTACATAACATGTAAGGTGTATGTAAATGGAGGTAAGGGAAAACGGGTGGGCTTAGGGCTGTACCATGGATTAGTCGAATCAGGTTTATTTGGATTTAGAGGATCTAACATTTTAAGTGAATTTACGGTTATAAATAATAAATAATAAAAATAACAATATGATATTTTTTTAAAATACTTTATATAATTAAATACATTTCAAAACAAAATACTAATGATGTTGATATGTCAAAAAAAGACAAGTAGAGACTGATTTTACCCTTTGCTTTGAGATTTTCAGATTTTAGATGTATTTTCTAGATTAACAAAACGAATATTTTTCACGTAAAATCATTTATTTTAATTAAGAAAAATGTCATTTTAAATATTTAATGAACAAAAAATTGAAATTTTTAATATAAATTAACAGAACTGTAAAATTCAGCGTCAATTGTCTAATTATTTTAAAAAACAATACACCTTTTCTTTAAAAAGAATGACTTCAACGCGCGACCCCTAAAGTGTGTAACTGCCAGTTTAGCACTCATAATTTAATGTTATGATCAGTTGCTTTTAAATCGGAACTAAAAAAAAAAAAAATAAAGTACTAAACTGTATTCAATGGCACTTAGCACCAAAGTCGTGTACTCAAACTTAGATTCTCATTCTTCGTTAGGAAACATAACCGGTTGTTTTGGCTTAAACTGGCAATTTCAATTATAAGCTGAAAAATACTCCCAAAGAAATTCTTTTTTTTTTTTTTTTTCATTATAATTCTTTGAAATTTTTATTGAGTTAATTTAGTTTTTTCCAATAGTAAGAGCATCACATACTTAAGACACAAGTCTAAAAAGAAACTTTTGAAGTTTCAATCGACCTAAGTAATTTCAGTTCAAAACTGACAATTTTAAAATCAAATCAGCAGTTCTAAAATTATAATCATAATCATTTCTAACATCTCATTATAATTAAAATTAAAAACTATAATCACACAAAGGTAAATTAAAATTTAATTAACACAATGATTAAAAATAAATAATATTGTGGCACATTTTTTTAAATTTAATTGCTTTAATATACGATAAAGAATAGAATAGAAAATAAGATGTCTTTCCCTGAATTTTCCTGGAAAATAAAATCTTAAGCATTAGCAACGTAAATAAATTAAGCATCAACTTCTTTCCTTCCACCAAAGATGAAAATTCTCCACATATTTATCCCATTCCCTTTGAAGATTAGAAAATCAAAGACAACAACTCAACGGTACGCACAAGATTGCAAAAATCCGCTGGGGCATTAAATATACAATTTGGACAACACCAAATCACTAGGATCAGACTTTCTCATTTAATTTCTTTCTTCTAAGTGATCAAAACTGGGAAGGTCAAAAAATTTTCTACATACTATGAATGTTTCAACCGATGAATTGCTACTCCATTTCTAGCAGCTGAAATTCGCCCCCACCTTCCTAGGCGAGGCTCCTGTTGCATAAGTAATTAGACATGTCAGAAGATGACTAATCAAAATATCATATATGAGATGTGATTGGAGAAAAAAAAAAGTGAAAACAAAGACAAATGATTAGCACAATCGTAAAACCATTGTCCAATAATGAGCAGGATAGTAAAAATCTCAACAGGGTCTGAGGGCACAAAAAAATTACAATTACATGCTCTTCAAAAGAAAACCAAAATTTATAGCATTTCTGAGTATGGTTTCTACAATTAGTGTATGAAACAGAAAAAGTTCATCTGCACCTAAAAATGGTTTAGAAGAAAATGCATCTGAGACTGGCCCTGAATTAAGTGATCTTGGAAGTAACCGCAAGAACAATACAATAACAAAGGAATACATCAAAGAGTATGTTGTATATCTCAAGCTAATCCATTTCTATAACATTGGATGCACCAATAAATTCTTCAAAACTTGTTCAATTTAATTAATCAGGTATATGCGACCGGGTCAAATATAGGATATTTGGCCCTAAGAGTATAAAAAAAGACTTAATATTTCAAAATAATAAATATATTTTGCTGCTTAACTTCAGAAGAATCTGATTCAACCACGTGACCTTTTTGGAAAAAGCAGAGAAATGGGAGACAAAAAAGCAGAGAATATCATAACAATCACAACAACAGAATAATACTTCACCTGACCAACTCCAGCAACAAGGAACTCTCCAGATTTGGAAAAAGCTAGTGAATTTACAAATCCAACCTGCATTACATGAATGGTAAGCACCACAAGATCAATCTTTAACGGATTTAAGTTAAATTAAAACATAATAGAAATTGCATGCCTGAAACCTACATTAAAGTAACATTTGCAGCCAAAAAAGAAAAACAAAAATGAGAGAATCAAAAGAGAAATCAGAGACAAGCAACTTGATGAAATGGAAGTAAGGTGAATCACATCAACCGATTCTAATTAATAATACCCTAGAATGGTGAAAGAAAAAGCTCTATAATGGACATAGGCACCTGACTAATAATGACTATGCACAATGTAAAAGATGCCAATAGCTTATTGACAAGCAAACATTGCTCTTAATTCACATGTGCAACTGAATATTGATTGATTAAAATAAGAACATCTTTCAATGGAATTTTATATTTATTACCATGGGATGGGATTATGAAAGTGGAAAAAGGTCAAACAGCTTCCAACATGAAAACTGCTCAGTCATATACACACACACAGTTACTCAGGTAGCACCAAGAGGAGCCAACAACAAAAATGTCAAGTTATAAACATTCTGCCACAACGTGATGACCGGAAAATAAAAAAATGTGACAATATTAGTCCAGGCCGGCTTCCATTTTAGCTTTGAGCCCAGCAAGGTTTTGAACTATTAACACGTACAACGAAATGTTACTCTATTTAATGATTAACACTTATACTGCAAGATAGAATAATAACGTCAAAGCTCCACAAACTTTAGCCCAGATAGAGCCAGGGTGGCAATTAGCAAACTAGTCTGTTTTCACCCAAGCCCAATCAAGCGAACCTTCCACTCGCTTGGATGTGCACAAGGTCTGCTTTGTAGCAAAGTCAAATGCCGGTCACTTCTGAGACATATACAGCCAAGTCATTTCAGAAATAGCTAAAGTTGGTTTGTGTTCTCTTGCTCCAAATAAAAATATGAACGTTTTTTAAGTTATGTAGCTTAGTTTCCCTGGACTTGCTTTAGAGCTTCAGTTTGGCAGTTGAACTTCCAGAAGAATTCAGGCATTTAAAAAAGCAAAATGGCAGACTTAAAGAGTCCCGTCACAATGTTTTGCAATTCTAAAAACACGGGTTCTAATGGGTTAGGAAACTTCAGAAAAACTAGTCAGTGGACAAGTCCTACATTAACATTTTATCCTGAGAAGAACAATGATACGACACATTGAATGGAAGCATAATCCATATAAAGTGTTCTGATGAGGGAAATTGATTAAAAAAAGGCATTTTTACCATAATTGGAAGCCTGTGACCTGTTTCTTATTTGGATTAAGTCTAAGTTGAGTAGAGCTAACTAGATTGTATGATTTTGTTAGCAAGAATAATCTCCATGATGCCTCATAATTCAGAATGCTGCAATCAAAGATTGGATATTAAATATTTATTGGCAAAGTTACTTGTGGTCAAGAAATGTTTCACGGCATTTAAGCTAAACTGAAACAATTGTGTAATAACAACTAAAGCAGAAGCAGCTTTTGTTAGAAAAGCAATATATCAATTAAAATCACTGGAGACACATTATACAGCAAAATCAAAGATTAACTGAATTAGATAGAATAATTTTCACTCACCAATGGAACATCATACAGAGGTCGAATGCAAGCCGGAGCACTTTCAATAGCCCATAAGTGAACAGAACCATTACCAGCCCCTGACGCAGCAAGATCACTGCCTCTACATACAGTGACTGAACTTACCCAGGAACATGCTGATCGAAAACAATAGCATCCAGGCCATCAGAAGAAAGATCAATCAGAACTTTTAAGAAGGGCAGGAAAATAAATTAGCATCCTATCTATTAATAACCTCTCACAGACCAACTCTCCCCCTCATTTCTGACAGGCCATAAGGTAAAGAACAAGAAAGTGAACAATTGACACCAAAAAATAATTTCAAACCAGCAATCAAACTTCACAATATAAAAAGTCATTCTCCTTTTCTGTCATTGAAAAAGAAAATAGTAGTGTGATATTATAAGAAAAAAAAAAGTTGGAAACATTTACCTTTATCACCATTAAAGATGCTTCCATTTTCTTTTTGCTCCAAATTTATGTTCTCAGTAAAGAGAGCATGAGCATTCTTCACAATGTACACAGGCTTCTTTTTTTGCATGCCCCAGACCTCAATATTTCCATCATCCGAACCAGATAAAAATTCATCATTATCAATAAAACAACAACATTCCAGAGATGATGCTGAAGCACGAAATATCAACCTCGACTCCTCAGGGACCTATTCGCAGAATGTAAAATGAGATATTAAGGTTACAATTAAAAAGATGGTATCATACTAAAACAAGGCTTAAAAACTACCTCAAATGCTTAGCATGTCAATAAATAGAAACACTGTTGAGGCTGAATATAATAAGGATCTCCAGAATATCACAGCAAAATACAATGAGATACACATATGGTAAAAATGAAATTTCTAGTCATAGAACAACAATTTTCAGAATATTCCTCCCCCACCCCCCGCGATGCCTAAGTAAAGAGAACCATGATATTTGAAAGAATGACAATTTTGATTTTGTCTATCACCGGCAAAAGTTCAGTCTTCAGAACATTCAAAACTGTTGAGCATACCAATGCCGTTGTGAACCATAAAACAAAACATAAAAATTTAGATATACACATGTAATTTCTAGAGTCAGATGGTAGCAGACTGTTTTAATGCAAGAAAACCCAAACCGAGCACATGGCTTGTGCTCCTAGATTAATGCGTCTCAGATTGAAGGTTAGCAGGTTAGAAACACATTGGCACTAGGGCTTTGTCCTCCCACCATCAGAGACTCTTTTAATGACCACATAGATTGTTCCATCTTCACCAATAGCGCATAATTTATATTTCTCCCTTGACATTTTCATCAACTTGCATGGAAATTGTCATTACAAATACATAATACAAATTTAAAACTACGAAGTTCTTCAGTCGTGATTACCATTAATTGCACTGACATAGCAGTTATTCATCTGCTTCTGGAAGAAATCGAAGTTCTTGGTCAGACTCCATAGAATTTGATCAATCCCCGAGAGGGCTTAATTGATCCATGATTTTATGTAAACATGATATGCAAGCAACCCGTCAATTTGGGATCCAATTCAGGACTTTCTTTGGGAGGTTAAGTTACCAATTCAATTAACAAAATGCTTGAACTAAATTAAATTTACAAGTTGGACTGGATGCGTCGTTATTTGAGCACCAGATGAGGAAGGTGGCAAATTTAGGGATCAAACTTAGTCATTCCAAAGTAATGAATTCCATCCAATTCTGATACAACAATCTCTTTTACCATAATTCAATAAAAAGATGGAGCCCGTCTGCAGAAAGTATTCTGTCCTATAGTGTGTGTGTGTGTATATATATATATACACACAATAATAACAATAATAATAATAATAATTAACAGGCCCCATCCTTCCTGTAGGTACCTACACTAGCCTGAGCCTTCTTTCAAGTGACATATAATGACATGAATATAAGGATATCTAGATTCCTGCAGGTCTTTTCTCTCATTAAATTTAGAAACAGCTGAGATTGCCTACACGTCATAAAATGTCTTGGCTCTTTTTCAGACATGGACTCCGAAAAAAAAAAAAACACAACTGAAAACTTGTGAAACATGATACTTGGTGTGCCATACCCCAAAAAAGGAAGAATAAATCGTTTTACTGCCAACTTTCAATGATTAACAACCTGTAGCTATGGTTTTTCTTCTAAATAAATATTACTTTTGTTCTCTGATGGAAAGCAAGAAGTGACAATAGTTGTAATGGTGATGATTTACATGAGAGAATCTTAAAACACAATTAGTTTTTGCACTTGATAAAATGCAACCCTTTTTCCTGTTTCAAAAAGTAACTTCTTATTACTTACCCAAATACTGATTTTTGTAAGTTTCTTTTAGATAGTAAAAGGCTTTCAACACAAAAAAAAAAAAAAGCCTATTTAGCAAGCAAACCAAATGGTGTCATATTTATCTTTATCCAGTCAGAATTGCACAATGATAATTAATATTGCTTCACCTTAGTCCCATTTCTTTTTTTTTTTTTTTTAGTTAAGACCAAGTGAATCATCAAAATGAAGAGTTTCTGTACCTTAAACAACTGCATTGTCCGATCACGTCCAGTAGCCAACAACCGTTCTTTCCGCAGGCAATCAACAGTCAAAACTTCACTTTGGTGACCAAACAATGTGTTTATATAAGCTCTGTCTTCCACATTCCATACTTTAATTGACCGATCAAAGGAACCAGAGAAAAGCTCTGAAGTGCCTTGCCTAAAGGTTAGGCATGACACAGGCCCTCTATGACCTGGAAAAGCCTACAAGTAAACAATCAGTGAGAACACCAAGTAATAACCTTGACTTCAAACATTCAAAAAAATGTGTTATTGACAGCATAATACCTATATCTATCTATCTATATGTAATATTTGACATTTAGAAGTTATCTTGGCACACACAAGGAGAGTATATCCATATGCTCAGAATACTACAAACTTTTCCAGATTTTATGCTCTGAATAATGCACGTGATTTGATCCATTCAGGATCTGTCAGTTTTTCTCTCTCAGGAACAGACAGGAAGCTCACATCCCACATCCCTCCAACCATGCCCATATAACTGTGTTTACTTCCAAACCAAAAAGTTGAAAAACAAATGCATGTTCTTCAAGTTCACCTGAATATGTTCTCTTGTCCGAGTGTCCCATATATGAACATGCCGATCGAATCCTCCACTTGCCAAATACCGACCATCAGAGCTAACAGCCAATGCTAGAACCTGTTTACTGTGCTTTGTAGCTTGACCTTCGGGATTCTTTGCCCCATGAAGTCTCAACGTTTCTTCATTAGGCCATCTATACTTTTCACTTTTGGCAGTGTCTACATCCCACTGCAAAATTGTGCCATCTTTGGAAGAAGAATATCCCTTCAAGTCATCTTCAGCTAGACATACAGCAGTAACAGAATGGCGATGCTTCACTAGGACCTCAAATCCACCAACAGTTTCTGGCTTTTTGACCCTAAAGCATTAATGAACAAGACAATTCGTAAACAAAACATAATGCATCTATCAACAAAGTTATGCATAAATGAAAAAGAAGATCCTTGTCCTTTAAAGCACTGTAAATATGAACAAATTGTTCATTGTAAAGCAATTAACAATTGTTTAAAGAAATAAAACCAACGCGGGAAAGTTCACAAACTCCAAAATCATGATACTTCATTAGCCCTCTAGATTCTCTAACAGTCAACCCGAGACTCTAACTTGGCAAAGCAGCCATGTATAAATTCACAATTTTCTATCTGAAATCATCAGTCATTCCATACGTAAAAAAACCAAATTTGGAACTGATATGCATAAAAGATCAATTAAAAGATAATAGAACCTATTTCATCATAAAATTGTAGGTTCCTCGATACCATCAAAACCCACCAAAAAGTTGTGAACTTTATCAACCCATTTCGAACCTAAACGAAGCACAAACATGTATAACTTAACATAGAAAAAACAAACGAATTTCTTTTTTTTTTTTTTTTTTTTCTTGGTCACCTAGTAGCAAGAGCTCTTCTCAATCGCCCACTCTCCTCGAGCTGGGCCTGCATCAACTTCTTAAGCACACGAGAATCTCTCTCCCCATCCTTCTCAAACTCTTTCTCTTCCTCCTCGTCTTCCTCTTCCTCATCCTCTCTTCTCTCAATCTCCCTAAGCTTATCTACATAAGCTTTAGCCACGCGCTGCCTCTTCTCATCTGCCGTCTCCGCCGCAAATTGATCCATCTCCTCTTCCACATCCTCCTCCCTCTCTTCTCCGCCGCTTAAAAATCCATTCTCCTCCTCTGACTCGCCAGACTCGATGTAATCGTCTTTGTAATCCATCTTTCTCCGTTTCTTCGATTCTTTGCTGAAGAAAGGATCCTCAATGAATTTGTTGCCCTTCTTGCTTCCCTTAGGACCTGAGCCTCTCTTCTTTGGATTTTTGCTCTTCATGATTAAATGTTCAGTAGGAAAGAAGGGGAAAAAAAAAAAAACCAACGATGACTCTAATTTGAGTTTTTAAGTCTTATCTTCAGAAACGGAGTATTCGAAGAGAAAATGGAGGCTGCGGTTTTAGCAGGAGACGCAGAGGGTTTAAGGTTGAGGTTTTTCAGTGGAAACGGGCCAAGCGGCAAGTGTTGAAGGAGACAAGGTCCGTTAGGGTCAGTTCGGTACCCGGTAGGGTTATAACATAATTTTCTCTTTTTTATAATTTTAGCATTTAAATTTAAATTAAATAAAAATACTTTGTATTTTCACAATCTAGCAATGCTACCCATCATCTCAAAATAAATTGTTAGACAATCACCCTGAAAACTTATTCTTCCATAACAAGTTAATGTATCATATACTTTTGGGCCGAATGTATAATTTCTCCTTACCTTTTTTTAAATTATTATTTGAGCTATTTAATTTTGTGGGGATCGCTTGTACTCTTTATATTTGCATTTTTTTAGCTTTTATATCCCTTAACAAAATACAGATTTTGAGTGAAACACACTTATATTGACGTATAAAAATATATTCATTTGACATCAATTTAGTTACTACATTGGATTTCACATGTACAAGAACTAACTGAAACAGAAAAAGAAAAGGAAAAAATTAAAAATAAAAAAAAAATACATCTAAAAATTCCATAAACAAAAATCCCAAACTGAGAAGCAAATCTAAAAATATCATTGCATTCATCTCCTTGAAATCCATTGCTCTCACAAAATACAAGTTTTAACTCTATTGTTTTTTTTCTGGAATTAAAAAAAAAAAAGAGCATAAGAAAATAAAATAAAATTAGATTCAAAAACACAACAACATAAATAGATTTAGAACTTCAAATTAAAAAGAGTTTATTTTTTATGAAATTGATGCTAAATTTGAGACAATAGATATCTTATAATACCAACAACACAATCAAGAGATTATCAATACCCAAAATCAGATAAAAAAAATAAGAATTAAAAAAAATTGTACAAACCTGTGTTAGTGTTTCGATTTTATTAACTGTAAAATCATTACAAAAGATTGATTTGGTTGAGGAGGGGAAGAAGAAGAAGGAAGAGGATCTATTGAGAGAGTGAGAAGGAGAAAAATAAAGAGAGAAATTGAGAAAATAAAAAAGATAAATTGAGAAAGATAAATTTATTGAGAGAATGAAAAGGAAATAAATTGAGAGAGAAGAAGAAGAAAAATCGCGACATAGAGAGAGAAAGTTAGAGAGAGAATGAGAGATAAGTTAGAGTGACTTCAATAACATAAAACGACATCATTTTTGCCACGTTGCACAAAATTTAAATTGTTCATGCTCTTATCTGCATTTGAGTTCACGCTGCTTTTTTACAACTTATCAAGAGCATAAAAATTACAAAAGGCACAAATAGCAATTTAAGAAAAATTTAAGGGGGGAGAAATTATGCATTCGGCCTATACTTTTGATAGGCATTAATGTCATATGCTATGTGAGCAAACACTCACATGGCATTTCAAAAAGTGTAAATACGAAGAGACGTGGTTTTTGAGCTTTATGGAGTTGGATTAGAGCTTTATTTACTAATTAGGTAAAGACCCGCATAAATTTTAGTTGTGCATTATACTTTTAATTTTTAATTTAATTTATAAGTTGTTTAGTATATATAATTTCATAGTCTATATAGACTTTTCAAATTTTAAAAAATTGAAAATGGTGACTTGAATAAAATATAAGTTTATATATATAGAGAAGAAAAAAGAAAAATTTAAAATTTCACACACATATATATACATAAAATTTCACTTTATGAAAAGATAAAATATCTCGAAACATTCAAAAATTAAGATATAAAATTTAAATTAAGATATAGATGGACACTGTTTTAAATAAATAGTAATTTTTTAAATAAAATTATTGATGGCTTGTGATTAGTTTCTAATAATGTAGATAATAAAATTAAAATTTTAAATTAGTAGGCATTTAATTTCAATAAGATTAAATAAATTATTTATATATAAATACAAGTTAAACTCATTTTATAAAATGATTTTAGGAAATTTGATGGAGATTTGAAATTGTAATATTATTTAAAATTTTATTCAATGTAAATTTAAAATTACTGTATTTAGTAATAAAAACTAAAAAATTTAACTTAGAATATTGAATGATATTATTAAATATCCCTTAATTAGTTATAGGTCTTGAACTTATTTCTTACTAACACATTTAATTAAGAATATGTTAGTAATAAAAATTACAGTTCTAAAAATCAGACAAGACTGATCCGTTCGACTGAAAACCATGTTGTGGTCAGTCTGGATTACATTCAAAAAACCAAGTGTTCAAAAACCGGAGTGAATTGGTGAAAAACCGAATGAAAATCAGCTAAAAATCACTTAATTGGACCAATAAAAATCAGTTCAATTCAATTTTTGAATATTTTTTAAAAAATAATAAAATAAATATTGAGAAATCGAAAGTATAGTACTGCCCGCGACGCAGTGCCGGTTGATTTTGCTTATATAGACTATAGTTAAAGGATTTCTATATGCCCGGTGACAAATTTAGAGATTTCTTTTTTTTTTTTTTTTTGAAAATTAACTATATATTAATAAACAAATAATATTATATTATAAAAAATAATTATTTTAAATATAATAGTCGTTGTTTTTACAATTAAATTCGACGAAATCTAGTACATTAAAAATTATAAAAATTACATTATTATATAAACGATCAAATATATATATTTTCTATATAATTAAGTAAATAGTTATTCATTAACAGATCACATGTATGATTATACAATTTTGTGTTTATTATTGAGAAAGCTTGTTCCAATGTAGTTTTCAGAGGTTAAGGAAGCATTCAATGAAATCTCACCTTTTTACAAATTAATAAGCTTTATTTGTAATATAAAATTATTCCCTTTACTTTTTCATTATTTTAAATTTAATTGTTAATCGAATAATTATATTTCTCAAACTCTTTAACTATTATGTAAATAGTTAACAATTAACAATTAAGACCTAATAATTAATGGTTAATAAAATAACTAACAACTATCAAAACCGTAAGAATCATTGAATGGATTCAAAACTCATATTTTTCTTTTATTATCAATTGTAAATATTGTTTTGCTAATTTAACAAATGTCATGTTGTTGGAAATATTTTGTTCTTTTCTTTGTGAAACTATATTCAACTTATTTTGTGATCTCTAAAAAATTTTATGACATTTTTAATTTTTATTTTAACCTATTAAATATTTTAACTTATAAAATTATTCTATTAAATACTTTAACTCGCAAAACATTGAATACTCAAATTTTTAAAATTAGATTGATTAAATTCTCATTGGATTATTAAAAAATGTGAAAATTATTATTTTTAAGATTATACTAACGACATATCAAATGAAGTTTTGACATAAATGCTAAAAAATCACTAAAAAACTGTTATAGTTAGTACGGAGAGGGGTGTGATATTACTAAAATTCATAACTTTAAGAGCATAATAGGTCATTTACAAAGTTTGGATTGTCATGAGAATTTTTTTTGGAAAGTACAATGATAAATTTATGCATTTGACAAAAAAAAAAAATTGAAAAAAATATAATGAATCAAGAAGAATTTGAGATTGAACTTTTTTATCAAAATGAAGCTCGTCAATAGCAATAATATCAAGCACATCAATGATAGAAGAAATCATATTAATCAAATTAAAACAAGACATGTAACAAGTTCTCCAAAGAGTATCTCTTGGTCTTTGAATTTAGTTTCTTTATTCAAGCCACATCCAGGTTGAAGTTCACCACCGTTAAATGCCTCTTTTAACTTTTTTTAATTGTTTCTTCATGAGAATATCTCTACATTTACAAGAAGCACCAAGGAGAGTCAACCATGGTTCTAAAAATTGAGAATATCTCTACATTTACAAGAAGCACCAACGAGAGTCAACCATGGTTCTAAAAATCGGATCGGGCTGGTCGATTCGACTGGTTCGATCGAGAACTAGGCTGTGATTCAATCTGGATTGCGTTGAAAATCGGACAGTGAAAAAATTGGAGTGAACCGGTTAAAATCGGCTAAAAATCGGTGAACCGGACCGATAAAAAATCGATTTTTGGTTATTTTTCAGAAATAATAAACTTTTTTTTTTAATTTGGGCCTCCAAAAAATTAGGCCATTAATTTTTTAATCTTTAGGCCTTTTTTATTTATAAACTCAAATCTTAATATATTAATTAAATGAAAAATAATAATATATTTTATGGTAATTAATTTTTTATTTGAAATTTATTCATATTTTATTTTTTGTAAAATTCAAATTTGAAAATTTTTTTATTTGAGTTCAAATCTTCTTTTTTAACCTATATTTTCAATTTTTTTTAATAAATTTATTTAAAAATATTGTATCTAAAAATTTGATTCAACCGTATTGAATTCGGTCAAACCCTTCGATTCAATAAACTCCTACTTTCATCAGTTCACTGACTGTTCTGGTTCTCAGAATACCGTTATCTATTAAGTTAAACACAAACAACATCATGGTTTTTTTCAACTGTAACAAGTGTTAACTGAAGTTAATGTGCAAAATAATGAATAGGATGTGCCTCTTAATTAAGGTTTTTAGGCTATTAATCTCCTTTCCATGTTGCTAGCTCTTTTCAATCATTTGTTGGTTGCCTCTAACATTTTCTAATACAACATTCATTTCAATTTATATCAACATACCATTATAGAAGTTACATAAATATTCACTAGAAGTTTGTCCAGCTTGGTCTCTATTTGGCTAACTTTTTGAGAGTAAATTTTGATAACATTGAATATCTTTTCTTAATAAAAACAATAGTTTTTAGAACTTTTAATTTTTATATGCAAAATATTGATTTGACGTGTGATTATTGTAAATTTTAAAATAATAATTTTGCACTTTTAATTATTCAATCAATTTAATTTTATAAATTAAAATATTTAATAAATCTATATAAATATATAAAAGCTCGACTTTGAAAACTTATGTGACATAATTTTAGGATATTAAGATGCTAATATGGCACCATACTAAAATAATTGCTAGTTTAAAATTGTTTTTCTTTTATTTTAAGAGAATTATTTCAAACATAATTTATAGGGAACTTAAATAATACCATGAAAACCTTTTACTTTCTTTTTTTAATAATTTATAATTTTTTCGTTAATATTTATTTTCATATAAATATATCATTAATATTTCTCCATTTGTTTACTTTTATGGAATTTAGGTAGACTAATATTTTAAATTTTTAAATAAATAATAAAAATTAAAAATATTTTTAACATTTCGAAAACCTTTCATTTTTTAAATAATTAACAATATAATTAATATCTATAAATATAAATAAATATTCATTCTCTTTATTTTTTTTCTCATAAAATTTGTATAAATTTTTCTTTGAATATAAATATATATAATTTCTGAAGCATAGAAGCTAACTTTGCATAGTATTATTGTCGAATCGACATTATTTCTATTTTTATATGTTAATTGATTTTTTTTTACATTTAAAATTTTGCAACAAATTATTTACTTTCGACTAAAATGTATATTAGTGTATATTAATATTTAATTTTTCATTTTACTTTATATTTTTTAGCTACATCTTAATTTATTTTTGTTGCATATTAAATGCACTTTGAGCAAAGAAATTTCTAAAGTTTATTTGCTTTTTGCATTATTAAATATATATTAGATAACTTTATGCATTTTAATTTTTTTTTGCATTTAATATTTACTACAACTTATTTATTTTTTAATATTTTCAATGCAATTTGAGTTGAGAAATTTCTTAGATTATTTACTTTTTGCACACATATATATTATACCAAATAAGAATTTTCTATAGTTTTTACTTTTGAGTATTAAGCAATTATAAAATTCTCGTATATTTGATTATTACATTATTAAAAACTATTGCAGTATTGTAGATTATTTGCCATAAAGGTAGAGATTAATAGGTTTTTACGAAACATGTTAAGCTATACATAAAAGATTTTTTTTTTTAAAATTTATTAAGCTTGCAAGAAATATTTTGGATATAAAAAATATATTTTGATATACAAATTAGTTTGAGTTCAATTTTGCATGTTTTCAATTATTTAATATTTATAAATTATCTAAAATTCTGCAAGTTGGGTTAATTTCCCATCATAAATTGAAATTTTGAGAGTATCAATAGTTAGATATTTTTCACAAATTATATTATATTGATTTAAAATAAAAAAGTATTATCTATATTTTAAATTTTAAAGTTATTCATTTCAATAAAATTTTATATTATTATTCCGACGACTAGTTAAAGTAAAAGTTGTGGAGCTAAAGTAAGTGGTTTCAAGAGCGGTTGAGGTCTTAAAATCATGGCCGCTAGAGCTCATTTTGGCTTTGGAGTTGGCAGGTTTAAACGACAAGTAAGCTTACGCCAAACTGTGTCGTTTTGATATAGGGTTTTCATTCTAAAGCCTGAGCATATAAGCAGCATTTGACCTTTCGCTCGCTTTCTTTCGTTGCCGACTCTCTCGCAACTCGCCTCTTACCTAAATCAATTTATCGTGCCTGGTCTCGTCTGCTCTCATTCTTTGCTCGCCTGCTCTCTTCTTCTAGGGTTTACTGTAATCCTTACCAAATACCAAATCTCTCTTCTTTTTCTCTCGATTCGAATCCGAGTTCAACCAATCAGGTCCCTAACGGTTCTTTGTGGTTAGGGTTTATTGGATTTGGATGGGTACCGAGAGGAAAAGGAAAGTGAGTTTGTTTGATGTGGTGGATGAGACATCCATCTCAGCGAAGATAGGGAAAACCAACGGCGGAGGAGTAGCAGCGGTGACGATGATGAACAACAATGGAAACAACAGTTTGGTAAATCGTTGGACTGGGAGGCCATACTCTCAAAGGTACTTGGAAATATTGGAGAAGAGGAAGACTCTACCAGTTTGGCACCAAAAGGAGGAGTTCTTGATGGCGTTAAAGAAACATCAGGTCCTTGTTCTTGTCGGTGAGACTGGTAGTGGCAAAACTACTCAGGTTGGTCAGTTAATCTTCCCCCTTTTGAATGATGATTATCCTCTGCTTTCTCATTAGGATACCTTCTTAGTGTTGGTGCTTGATGGTTATATTTAGATGTTCGGACAGTGTCATAGGCTGTTTCTGAATGTTTCTTGTTATGACTATTGCGTTTATGTGTGGTGGGCGCGGGGCGAAGTCGAGGGGGGAAAAATTTTGGAGCTTGAGATGACTTTATTTGATGAGTTCTTATATTGTAAGCATCCGTGGAGTTCTTTGCTCCTGTATTTACATGGTGGACTATATATTATTATGGCTAAATAGTTTTACATACTAGACTGGTGGTCACTAAGGTAAACTGTTGGGTTTACTGGTAGCCAGGAAAAGTTTGGTATTTTGTTTCCTTTCCTTTCGTAATAAAAGTCCTGAATCTTATAATTTTATTTTCTTTGGTATCACAAACATGTTCCCTTTTGCATGAATTGTGTTGGAAAATATGTTAATATATTCTCTTAAATTTTTTGTGCTGGAAAATTTCTGGTGATTGTAGAACTTCATAAGCAATTTTTACGTTTCAGAATTTGATCTCAAACTAGTACTGTAGTGGTTGGACATAGAAAATATTGGTAACCTGTTTCATGTTACAGATTCCCCAGTTTGTTTTGGAAGCTGTAGACATAGAATCACCAGATAAGCCTAGGAAGATGATGATTGGATGCACCCAACCTCGTAGAGTGGCTGCAATGTCTGTTTCTCGGCGTGTTGCTGAGGAGATGGATGTGAATATTGGAGAAGAGGTTGGTTATAGTATCCGTTTTGAAGACTGTAGCAGCGCGAAAACGGTTTTGAAGTGAGTTGTTCATGCAAATTTATTTCTATTATTATCTCGGTAACTTGATTTTACTATTGGATTAAATGGCATGTTCCTGAATTTTTCCTCTTTTTTTGATGTCAGGTACCTAACGGATGGTATGCTTTTAAGAGAAGCAATGACTGATCCACTTTTGGAACGATATAAAGTAATAATCCTTGATGAAGCTCATGAAAGAACTTTGGCAACGGATGTGTTGTTTGGGCTACTTAAAGAAGTTCTAAGAAATAGACCTGATTTGAAGCTTGTTGTTATGAGTGCAACACTAGAGGCTGAGAAGTTTCAAGGTTATTTCAATGATGCACCTCTGATGCGGGTTCCTGGTAGACTTCATCCGGTGGAGATTTTCTACACCCAAGAACCTGAAAGGGACTACCTCGAGGCAGCAATTAGAACAGTTGTCCAGATACACATGTATGAACCAATGGGGGACATTCTTGTTTTCCTCACAGGTGAGGAGGAGATAGAAGATGCATGTCGTAAAATAACAAAAGAAGTTGGAAATATGGGGGATCAGGTAGGGCCTGTGAAAGTAGTGCCTCTGTATTCAACTCTTCCACCTGCCATGCAGCAGAAAATTTTTGAACCTGCTCCACCTCCGCTGACGGAGGGTGGCCCTGCTGGTAGGAAGATTGTTGTGTCAACAAACATAGCAGAAACTTCTTTGACCATTGATGGCATTGTTTATGTCATTGACCCAGGCTTTGCCAAGCAAAAGGTTTATAATCCACGAGTGCGTGTTGAATCCCTGTTGGTTTCCCCAATATCAAAGGCAAGTGCTCACCAGAGGTCAGGGCGTGCGGGTAGAACTCAGCCAGGGAAATGTTTCCGGCTTTACACAGAGAAAAGTTTTCAGCAAGATCTTCAGCCTCAAACATACCCTGAAATACTGCGATCAAATCTTGCAAATACAGTTCTAACACTGAAGAAACTTGGAATTGATGATTTGGTGCATTTTGATTTTATGGACCCTCCTGCTCCTGAAACTTTGATGCGAGCGCTAGAAATGCTAAATTATTTGGGAGCATTAGATGATGATGGAAACTTAACAAAGTTGGGGGAAATCATGAGCGAGTTTCCCTTGGATCCTCAGATGTCAAAGATGCTGGTTGTGAGTCCTGAATTCAATTGTTCAAATGAGATTCTCTCAATTTCTGCAATGCTTTCAGGTATTATCATTTACTTATGTCTTTGTATTAGTCTTGAGTCGGGTCTTAAATAATATAAGCAGATGCCATTGGGTTGCATCATTGTTGAATGCACTCTATCATATGGCATGTGCACAGTTTTCATTGCTGTGCATGGTTTTAGTTGTTCAACTGCTCGTGTGTGTATGCAAGTATACACGTACATGCTTGCAGTTAAGGAATTAAAGCCATCCAATTAGGTTGTCATCAGCCACTGTCTTATATGGGTACCATGCCCCCGGTTGGCATGCACCATCAGATTCTAAGTAAGTGCTGATGCAGATAGTTGCAGTTTCTCAGTATTATCTCATCTCATGAAGTAAATGGTGTCGTCTCGCCTGTATGCATCTGCTGACCTACAATGGGCCTCTTCTGTGATAACCAAATTCTTTCTTTAGTACCAAATTGCTTTGTCCGCCCTAGGGAGGCTCAAAAGGCTGCTGATGAAGCAAAAGCTAGGTTTGGGCACATAGATGGAGATCACCTGACGCTGTTGAATGTATACCATGCATACAAGCAGAACAGTAAGTGATTGCTGATTGCTTTTATTTATTTATTTATTTATTATCTCACTTTACTCTCTCTAAATGTTGATTATCTGATTAGAATGTCATTTATGCTCCTTAATGGATTGCAGATGAGGATCCATCTTGGTGCTATGAAAATTTTGTTAATCATCGGGCTCTCAAGGCTGCTGATAATGTTAGACAACAGCTTGTACGCATCATGGCAAGGTTCAACCTTAAGTTATGCAGCACTGAATTCAACAGCCGCGATTACTATGTCAACATAAGAAAGGCTATGCTAGCTGGATATTTTATGCAGGTTGCTCACCTGGAACGTACTGGGCACTACCTGACTGTGAAAGACAACCAAGTATGTTACTTTTCCTTTAATTACTTCATTTTCTTGCCAACCCAAGTTAGAAATGAAATCTTAGTTGAGTAAATCCTTTTTGTTATTTTTTACATGTTTCCTGTCATGCTCCTTTTCATGTGCTGCAATATATGCACTGTTTTTTAGTTTGGTTATTATTGTTATTATTTTCTTTTTCCCCGGAGATGTACTGTTTTAGTTTAGTCATATGAGATAGGAAACTATATATGTGACATCATCCCCTTGTTGATTTATTCTGCAGGTGGTGCACTTACATCCTTCAAATTGTCTAGATCATAAGCCGGAGTGGGTTATTTATAATGAATATGTCCTAACAAGCCGGAATTTTATTCGTACAGTGACTGATATTCGTGGTGAATGGTTAGTGTCTGTTTCCTCTATTATTTGTGCAATTGTAGTTCACCTTTAAGTTTTAAGATATGTGATAAAATGTCTTCTGTTACAGGTTAGTAGATGTTGCACCGCATTACTATGATTTAGCCAACTTCCCTAATTGTGAGGCCAAGCGAGTTCTCGAGAGACTTTACAAGAAGCGGGAGAGGGAGAAGGAAGAGAGCAAGAACAAAAAATGAAGTGTGAACGTTTCCAAATATTTTGATTTATTCAATTTTCTTCTCCTGATACAGCGACATTGGTGCTCCTTGAAGTGCTATTGTATGACAACAGCCTCCCACTGCACCGCCATCATCCACCTTCCCCCTGGGTGCTTTATGGACTTGTCCAGTTCAACTGGTGAAGCTCCATTTATTTCTTGAAATTATAGGTTTAGAAATCAGCATTTCCTATTGTACCCTTAGCATTCCACATTTATTTTTTAGATGTGGCTATATGCGTGGTTGCTATTAATGTTTAGTTGAACATTGGAAAAGTGGAACCATTTGAATCTAGATAACTGACCCTCTGCTCCCTTCCCAGTCCCGATCTCCCCACAGTAGGTGGTAAAATGCCTTCTGATTGTTTTCTCTCCAGTTCCCAGTCGATTGTTAGGAATACTGTAAAAGGTTCAAAGTTGAACTTCCATTGATACGTCGGCTCTGTCAATTGCCGACTAAATGTCTTGAAAAAATTAAAAAGCTTCATTCGTGTTTTAAGTAGAGTTGATCTTGAACCGTTGTTGCTATAAAATAAAAGTTTCACATCCTTTACTGTTCTTGTCCCGCTTAGACTTTCTCTAAACCTCGGCCAGTCAAGTACTGAATGCCGTGTCGCATCCAACTGAAGATACACGGCCTTGTGGACATAGGCTACATGTATTTCTCCTTCTAGGAAACCTAGTGACGAGGAGATACACGAGCCGCACTATATGTTCCTACCTAATTTTTTGACCAGTGAATATAGAGATTACAACCGAATTTATTTCTACTAGCTTATGTTTTGGTGTGCATGCTCCTACCTAATTTAACATGTGGGAGGTCATTTAATACATTAATTTTGCCAAACAAATTCCCTTTAGTAGTACCTCCCTAGGACTAGAGGCCATCAAACTCTAATAACTATGAAAATTGTAAATAAATATTAGTAATTTGCCATATTACCCTTTTAGAGGGGGTCAAAGCTTGATCCATCACAAGAGAGGTCACAGGCAAGGGTGATAGATGGAAATTTTACAGTTTTCAAGAGTTAAATGGAACCCAAAATTATAAGGTTGTGAAACTGCTATAAAATCCATGATCGAGCAGAGCTATATCAATAAAAGAACTAAACATCTAAAACAGAGGGTACAAGTTGATCCTAAACTGCAGCAATGGAATATTGATTTCCTCTTCCATTATAGAAATTAAGCAAACAATCAATTCCCCTAAATTATAACAAAATCAAATGTAATTTAACTAAATTACGTTTTATCTCAATCAAAGAAAACTTGTGAAAATAGTTATTATATCTAATATAAATAATGGTAAAATTAGAAAAAAAAAAAAACCTTTATTACTGTTTAAAATACTTAAAATGACTTAAATTTTTAGATAAAATAATTGCTTAAGAGATTTAAAATGACTTTTATTTTTGTACAAAACAATTGCTCCTCTAAGTTTAGCAGTTTGCCTACATCTCCCAGCTTGTAATCACAGATTCATCCGTTCCAACTTAATGTGTAGGTTCCGCACCCAACCATCTATGTCTTTCTCTACGAATAGCTGATCCCTTTTACCACTTTTGACAAATTAAAGAACTAATGCTCTTTGGAGCAATTAGAGCTACCTATCGGTGCTTTTTTCTTTTTTGAAATTACATTTTCATACTTTAAAATTCAAGAAAAACAAATCCAAGTAAACCCACCAACAGATCTCCCCCATACACTCAACCTAAAATTCGGAATTATAAGTGAAAATCTGGTTGAAGAACATCAAAACAGGAGAAAGTAAAGAAGAGCATCCCTCTAAACTAACACCGGCACATCCCTTTAATCGATATCATCATTAGAAACAGCAGCTTTTGCTAACAGATGAATTTATATATTCAGCCTAATTCAAATGAAATCTATAAAATTTTATGGTATCTATTTGCATCGAATGTATTCTTAAACAGTGACCTACGATCATCAACACATTACATATTATATTATATTAAGAAGAGGGAACAAGTGCAACGTAAATCTGCCCATGTTTATTTGTTCTTCCTTCTGGGATATTGCTTGTATCGTTCTACACAACATTGATTTACCTCCAGAAAATATGAAAGCATACTCGTATTACATTAGAAAGGATTCAGGAAAATTTGCAGGAGTCGAGAAATAGTAAACTACATTAAAATTAGCATGCAGCAACTATGTTATTAAGAATAAAAGAATGTACTGCTCTATCATATTCCTACATAGGAAAAAGAAAAACATGTACAACCTTTTTCTCAGTATGCTAAACACCTGATCAGCAGTAACTACAAACATAATCCCTACTCCTACAGGAAGACAAAACTGCAAGCACCATGGTTGCAACCAACACTTTCACAACTTAGAAACTTAAGACAGACAAATGCCCATAAACATCATCAAAATTTATCAAGACAAGCTAAGCAGAGCAGGCATCCATGTATCACTTTTCAACTGCACACCTATTTTAAAGTTTCTAATACTTCAAGCAGCCGCAGCTTGGACAGGGCCCTCTGACCTGAAACCACGACCACGACCACGGCCCCTTCCCCTGCCACGACCACGCCCTGTAAAATTCACATGGAGTAGCAGTGATGAGGACCAAAAAATGTGAATTTATAAAAATAATTCACTTCGTTCACTCCCACAAATGCAGAGTGCCAAATATTAGTGATGTGTACAGCAGAATTCTGATTAGAGCTGATGTAAATTAACTAAAATTGCAGTTCATACTAGGATTATGGGTCATTTTGCATAAAGCAAGACAAGGTATAATTTGATGCATTTTAAAGAGAATTAAAAACTACTGGCATGTCATAAAGATTTTCTGTGCACAAAGGCAGCCAAATGCTCACTTCACGGTATCAAACCTATCATCTGCATTCTCCATACATTCTGGAAACAGTTCTTAAATTAAGCAAATACCATTAGATTTTTCTTATTTAGAAAATGAGGCATCAGTATCAGTGAGCTGTCACAATGAACCTGGCAATGACAGAAAACACTCAGAAATATTCATCGTTCTGTACTTGATTTTTTCAATCATTATTAAGAGCTCTCATTGCTCTAACTGCAAGCTATTACCACGAAATGGAAGTGCAATAAAAGATAACAGGAATGCCAGACTTAAATGTGCAATTTTCCTTCAAAATAAACTCCAATTGTCATACAGTTGTAAAAAAAATGAGGGACCATAACTTGTTCATATCATATTACCCCTTAATACATAATAATGAACCACCTAAGATTTTAGAAGATGTTTCATCAGCAACACAAACAGAAACACAACATAATTATCCAAAAAATTCATTCAGGGCCAAGTTCATCCAAAAGTTCTAATGCACTTTGTGTATTCAGAAAACATAGAGAAGCATAGTGCAGGGGAGCATGGAATTTAAATCTCTACTAAAAACTCACCACGACCAGGGGCAGGCATTGCTTCAAATTCAACATAGTCATAATATCCACTTGATTGACCACCAAATCCTCGCCCACGACCACGACCTCGGCCTCGGAAAAAATGGCCTCTTCCACGAGCACGACCTCTGCCACCATAACCACGCCCACCATCCCAACCATCACCATTATACTCTCCTGCTCCGTTGTAATTTCCTAACAAAAAAGAAAAAATAAGACAAAACATGACCCAATGAGACAATTAAACCAGCTGTCACATAAAACAGGACCCCATCAATGTATCATTATCTAGACATATATACAACTATGGACATTTAGGTCGTTGTTTCTTATCCAAAGAAAAGATAAAATCACATAACTATGACTTCAAACCAGACTAAAAGCAAACAAAATGGAAAAGGTCGACTGATTTTCCTCTTATTATAAATTTCCTTGTTGTCAATATTGACATGTAGAATGAAACTATCTTTATTCTCATCTGATTGATAAAAAGAAAATAAAGTTGTACAAACAAAAGTACCAAAATTAGCCCCGTCAGGCTATTACCACTATGATCATTAATAAACTATAATAGAAAAACCAGTCAATTGTACTTTTCTTATAAGTGCAAAAACATCCACTTAGATCTTTAACCTGTATGGCTGAACATAAAGCTAGCATCAAGGACAAATAAGCTGTAAAGGAACTCTACCTCTGCCCCTTCCTCTTCCCCAACTATCACGTCCCCTCCCTCGCATCCTCGGCGAACTTTCTGAATTAGAAGAGAATATAAATCATTTTTTTTAATAGCAGTAAAGAGATTCATAAATACATAGAAAAGATTATCACTGTACCTCCTTCATCCTCAAATTCATGCATCGGCTTCACTTGATCAATTGGAAGAGGAGGTTGATATCTACATTTCAAGAAAGGAGAAAATAAATTAGGAATGATCTCAGTGATATCAACTAGAATTTAAATGTCACAACTCAAATACAAAGAATAAAGAATTCTTTTGAAACTTCAGTATCCAGAAAACAAATATTTCAAATTCACAAGTAAAAAGGCATCCAATAAAATATAGCAAACAGTTAAATTTGTGTTCATACATAATACTACATTTATATTTATATTTATACGCAGTCCCTTAAACACTTTCAGTTAAATCTAAAAAGATGGTTTGAACAAGACTTTAGGATTACACAAACCATTCACTATCGCGTGTTTATCTCGTAAAATTGTACTTGTTCTTCAGCACAAACCTTCCAATAAAGTCACTACTTTACAAACATGAACCATCCACAAGAAGTCATGCAAACCAATCAGATTTTATTTCAAGAGAACAGAGAACTGTATATCACAAAAGCCAAAACCAGTAGCAGCTCAACTTTTCTACATACTTCACAATGCTAAAAGATGAAGAAATGCTAATCCAAATGGGTTACATGTACCACTGATATTTTTTTCTCAAACATATATAAAAAAAAGCCATGCATCTGTGTCAGTTGTTTGAGTGTAAATTTCAGTGATATGCTGGAAAAATTTAGACAGCCTGACATGATAAATGCAGCAAACCAAAAATATCTTCACTCACTCATTCAACGATACCACAACCAACCTAATAACCGAAACAAGAGTTGCTTCATCTATAACCTGACCATGATCATTGTCTATGCACCATATACCTCAATGATAAAAACACCAAGATAGTTACATTGCTGACAGAGAGAATCAGAGAAGTGCACTATTAATTCAAAATTACCCCATGGAGGATGTATCCAGCTCCTTCTTTGAAAAAATAATTGTTATCATTGAAACATGTCGAGTAGTCTCCAGACTGAAAGAAAACAGAAACCCAATTATTGCATGATTTGCACACCAAAATGGCATTTGCATGGTTCCTGGTAGAGTAAACATCAAAAGTTACATACGGAAGAAGGCCTTCTTCTAGTGGCTCCCACATGTCTGTGATATCAGTTGACCCAATTGCAGTGTTCTGATGCAAACCAACAATCCTTCTCTGAAAGTAAAAAAAAAAAAATGATGAAGAGATAGTGGGAGCACAAGAAAGAAAGCGACAGAGCACACATCCCACCTTAATTAACTCTGCAATCATCACTGTCTTATTTATGGCTCTGCCCATGGCTTTAAGAACAATTTCATTGGATCCTTTCTCCTGCAAGGGAGCACAAATCAACATCCATAGGGAAAAAAGAAATATAAAACAGGTAAAACATCCTCCAGAGTGACTGAAAAAAGTTTAACAATAAAATTGAAAATTGAAACAACGAGTAATATTTGTGGTCCAAGTCCAACTCAAGCAGTGGACTCGATATGTAAAACTTTCAACACATTAAAGGACATGTTCTACTATATTCTCCATTTCAGACCAAACATTCTTTTACTACTGGCTTTCTCAAATGAGAAAACCACCAAACAATTCTGTCACAAACAAGTCCAAACAAACATGGTATAAAATAGCTTTTATTCCCACAAAAGGAGCATAGGCAAAACAATTGCTGCAATTTTATCTGAGAAACAATGCTTTAAAACCTCCACTAAAAGTCTAATTTAATTTGTTTCAAACACAATAAAATAAGCAAAGAATAAACGAAATGGTAGCAAAAGAGAGGGTTTACCTGAAGTAGAGTGGTAGCATAGGTAATATAATTTCTCATCCTGCCTTGAGTCGTAATGCGAATCTCATTCTCATTTATTGGCGTATCCGCCTTTGGCTTCTCTACCCTCTGGTACCGATCCATCTCTTCTACATCACCAGTAAAACAACAAAAAAAAGTACTTTAATAAACCCATTGGCAACCACATTAGCAAGAAATGCATTCAAAACGAAATTCTGCTTGGAATTACTACAAAAGCCACCAAAACTGATAACAAAAAGCAAAAAATGACATAAATTCCATGAAAATGAAACAACAAAATAGCAAAATCAAAGGAATCACGTTAGGGTTTTGGATAGGTTAACCATACCGAGCGAGCTTAGAGGCTTGAGTGTGAATTAAGCAGTTAAAGGAGCTATGCAAAAGCACTCTGCCTCGCTCTCTCTCTCGCCGACTGGCCTATTGTTGAGTGCAGCTTTGTCTATATATCTGAAAATGAAACTCCAGGTGTTGAAGTTTCATATGTTAGCCATGACAGAAAGGAGGAAAGCGAAAGCAGAAGCTGTGTTTGGTGGTAGAGCAAGTAGTGAAAGGAATTTCGGGAATTTGTTGGTTGTTGGAGAAAAAAGAGGATAAACCAGGCAGTTCAGAAAGAGTAGGGCTTCCCCATCCCGGCTTTGAAGGCAAAGAGACCGCCGATTAACGCTCCATCGGTAAAAGCCCATGATGCTTCATTCTGTATGGCTTTCAGCCCACTATGTTGTATGTTTCTTTGGGCTGGTTACTGTTATATGTACAAAATGGCTAATAACCATCATTAGCCAAGCATGGAATTAACAATACCTTTTGTAGCAAATTTTGGTTAAACTTAACAATACCTTCATCAACATTTCTGGAGATTTTTTTTTTTTTGCAAATTAAGTAATAATAATTTCACACTTTTTTTTCATTCTAAGTTTTGATTTCTCCCTGTACAAAATACCAGCCCAATATTCAAATCTTTTCGATTATTTTTTATTAGTTTTAATTTGCACTATTTTGCTTCTTTACACAGGTTCTCGGAGAAGACAAGGAAGTTGAATGCAAATCAAAAACCTGTGACCACTGAAAAGCAGAAAGCTGTTGAAAAAGAGAGATCTCTTAGCATTTTGAGTCTATTTCAAAAGATTTACTTAGTTTTCTTCCGATATTAACTACCATTTCATTGCAGGATTGACGATGCAATTGAAATCTTATAAAATCCCGATCTCGAAGATCGGAGGTCGTAAGAGAATATTAGAAGAGTAGGCTAGCTGAGATGGTATATTATTTCAAATGATTTTTGTTTATGTGAAATATGAAAAATTTGATTTTCTAAATAAATTTGAAAGAAATTTTTATGAACTTCCAAGAAATTGTTGTGTTGATAAAAGAAGTTATAAAATTCATTTGAAAATTCAAAATATCGTGTTTGGAATGAAAAAAGAAAATACAGATTTGAACTCTATGAATTGAATTCTATAGATTAGATAAGTCAAACTCAAATTCTAATAATATTGATAGAATTTATAAATAAATTTTACAAAATTGACCATTGAAATATTTGTTACCCTTCACCATAAACTCAACTATTTTTATTTTTTTTTCCTTTTTGTTTATTCTCTTTGAAAAATTCCAAACTATCAATTTGGAATTCTGCTTGTGTGGATTTTGTCGATGAATGGCTAGGAAACACGAGAACTGAAACTCAATGTTATCAATGGAACACAACTTGAAACAAAATACATGTGGTGAATATGCAGTATAAGAACTGAATAAAATACAAAACACAAAATTCACTACAAAGACAACTTACGGAGCACTAAATCCTTTAATACGTCCTAAATACAATTTATATTTTATATATTATACACTAAAAAATACAATGTATAGCAACAAAGAAATCCATCGAGGAATGAATTTTTAATATATATTAAATAAAATTTATAAATAAAAAAATAGATACATATAACAATAAAATAATCTACGCAACATGTGGATCGTCAACTAATTAGGTCTAGACTTACATACATACATATACATCAAATCAATTACAAATATATTTTAATTCAAACGAAATTGTTAAACTCTCAAAAATTGTGGATTGAGTGTTCTGTTTAGCCCTTTTAGGTTTAAGTGGGAATATTTATATTGATGGAGAGATAATTGTAGTTGAATAAGTATAGTAGAAGCCCTAACTTCTCTATTAATTAAAGTTTATTTAAGAGTTTAATATTAATAATAATAATAATATTATTATTATTATCATCATCATCATCATCATCAGTAGTCCTCTCTTAATTATTTGGTCATTTATGTCTAAATGTAGTGATTATCATATTTTTAAATGTTCTTTTTAATCATTTATTTCTTTGTTTTTTTTTTTATTTGCACCAGTTGTCAGAAAAAGACAATTCCTCAAACAACTCCATTTGAGGTAAACAAGGTGCTGGTTCATTTGCTGAGGGATACTTAAAGAGTTACTTTATTAAATGTGGTGACCTTTCACTACCCCGTCTTGCCTATACAAGACTCTTTCCTCACTTCATTTGCTTCACTCTTACTATCTCTGAATATCAGAGCGTCTCTCTCTAGCTATTGTGTTTTGATAAGTTTCATAACTTGTATCTAGTTTTTCTTTCTATTATTGGGCGAGGTCATGGATTCATCTAGCGATGAAGATGCTTAAGTTTTGATTGAACACTCTTAAGAGGATGCCGTTGCATTTGGGGTTGGCGAAGCAAGGGGAAGAATGTTAGAGTCACTGACGTTCCCTTTGATATTAATGAGCATGTGTAATGCCCTATTTTCAGTATGTAAAATAGCAGTTTATCGATTTGCAAATAGTACCATCGATCCGAAAATCGGTATTATTTCAGTTCAAAAAAATTATTATTTATACTTTATATTTCATTTAATATTTTTGGATCATGTATATATGATTTAGATAGATAAATATTTTTGGAGAATTTAGATAATAGGTGAATAGTGAATTACAGTGTTATATTATTAAGGAAATTTGAGGAATTATTTTCATGGAACAAATTTAATAAATATGTGGAGATAAATAATAATTTAAGGAGAATTAATTGGAGAATATTTTAGACCATTGGATTAGAATACACATGACTTAATCATAGCCCTTCATTTATCATAATTTGATGAAGTAGTAAAGTTTGACTTGATCACTTCAAAGTCAACAAATTTATTTCATTTTCTTCTTCTTCCTCCTCATTTTGACGCCAACTCTCTCCTCCCTTCCTATCCATTTTCTCTCAATTTTTCTACTACTAAACTACACAAAATCAATCAAAATAAACCATAAGAAAGTAATTAAACTTGAAGAATTAAATTTTGGTGTTGTTAATCGATGATTATACTCAAAAAAATTGAGAGATTCCTACTAATCAAGTAAGTTATGACTTTAAATTCTAAGTAGTAATTTGAGGTTCTTTTGCATTTGCATGTTTAAATCATGCTCCATCTTTTTTTTTTGTTGTTTTCTTGATTTTGATGTTTAATTTTGCTACTTTGAAAATGTGGAAGAACCATCCACCAAAGCTAAGGGCAAGAGAAAATTTTGAGGTTATTGTTTATAAATACTATCTACTCTTTCAATCTTTGATTTTATAAATTTTTGCTATTTTGTGAGTTTTGAGAAAATTGTATGACTTGTTTGAGTTTTTGTGTTTTGAATATTTTAATGTGTTTTTTAGGCATCCATTAAGCGTAGAAAGGTGGTCGGTCGAAGAGGAAAACATCTCCTTCTTCATCCACCAAGAAAGGCTGAACCACCTTGAAGAAAGGGGTTTGTGTTTCTCTTGCTTCCTTTGCTTGATTATGCTTCTAAAGTGATGTTTGATAAGTAATTATTTCGTGGTTAAAATTTTTACTATGTATTTTTAGTTTCATAGTTTGTCATAAGACTTAAAAATATTTAAATCATGGAAAATGAGTTTTATGATTAAATGATTATAAATAAAGGTTTTAATAGTTTTTATAAGTATTTTTTTGCTTTGAAATTATGTTTATTTGAAGGAGAAAAATTTTCTCCTTTTGTGAATTTAAGGAGGCCGAACCACCCTAGGGTGTGAGGCTTGTTTTCACATCTTTTTAATTAGCTACTACGTCTTTAAAATTATGTTAAGCATATATTTTAGAAATGTGATTTTTGTTTGCATAAGTATGATAATTGGTAAAAGTTTACTAAGTTATAAGTTTACGTGAATATGAGAAAATGGCATTTAAGTTATGAAATGTTTTACAATGAAATGAATTATAAGAAATATTCTGAATTAAGAAGAAAAAACTTGTTTTTGGGCTCTTATATACTGGATTTGGAATTGTGGTATAGTTTGATTTATTATATAAATATGAGCATGTTTGGCTTCGATGCTATTATGTTATTAGCTATGATCATAAGTTAGGCATGTGTGTGCCCTATGATTAAGCGGACGCGCTCTATATATATAAGTAAGCTCTTGAAGCTCTGATGAATAAGTTCGCGACCTAAGGCTATTATGAATATGTTACGGAATTAGCTTCTATTCTTCTAAGTGTATATGGGCCCTTATATGAATATTTGAAGGAATAGAATTAATGATTTTCATTATGAAATCTTGATTTGAATTTAAATGATTTTAATGAGTATATTATCTTTTATAACTTGTTTAAGTAGCAAGTGACTACTAAGAAATATATGATTTGATTTTATGATAGATAATGTTGCTTTTGTTTATTTGATAGTAATGTGATATATATATATATATATATATATATATATATATATATATATATATATA